>QFEM01000499.1:0-18669 GCA_003316205.1 Boletus bicolor
AATTGCTCATGCTGACTGATGTGTGTGACCTACCAAAGTCCATTAGTTTGCGTCCGATTCGCTGGTCTCACCGGTCCATATATTTTGCAGGCTTGCGAGACCGCGAGTGTGATGATGGCGAAAACGAAGCCCACTACTGGGACAAATTCCACAGTCTCCAACAGAAGTGTATCAAGAGCGGAATGATTGGGTGGAAACGTGGGGGCCGTGATAAAGCAACTCCGAATGTCACCAGATCTATCGCCGACCCGCGCCGGCTCCCGTCTGCTCATTGCGCATGCCCGACGCTGGCATTCGATTGAGGTGGAATGCACTCGCACGCACGCAGGTATGCTTCCCAATTCACACCACTCGTTGGCAACCGGAGGACTTTGGCATCGATCTCTCCATTTATTAGGTCCTTCATCCTTTTTGGTTCATCACCTCCCCGCCCACAAGCTGTTTCCCCAACATGATTGCACGTTGACTGGAACCAAGCGTGGATCTCTTCTACGTCCAACTTCACGACCGTCTCCCCACCCTGGGCCGAATTTACTGTCATCTTGTGCGATCCTCCACGTTCGAAAGTCCTTATTTGAATTCACATTGGAGACTCGATAACGAGGCCGACCCGAACGCTTCAGGGATGGCCAGTGACAGTCCAGGTTCTCGACATTCCTTGCTACCAAAGAGCAGTCTGCAGCTTGCTCGTTGACATTGAGATGCTTTTGCGACAGGGAAAAGATGTTGGCGTCCCCGACGAAGATCTGAATTAGATGAAAGAAAGACAATGTGGAGGCATTTTATTGGTGTGCGAAAATACGCAGAATTGATGGTTGGGCCACAGGTTCACGATCAGACGGAAACCAACTGACTACTTTTACATACGTCTTTTGAAAACGAATTTTTCAGGGAACAAGTATTGGGGTTCGAAAATACCGTACTGTTTGATTGTCGATACAAGAACTCGAGGGAAAGTAGCCCCATATAGGATGTTATCATAACCATCGCCCCCGGTGTCATCCGTGTCGATCATCTCTTCAACGTCGGCTCATTTGAAGACAAACCACACAGTGCCATCTTGATGGAATGGCACTCATCACGATATCCGGGTATCCGTGCGCAGGCAAGTCCCATCGCGCGACACAGATCAAAGACCACCTCGAACAGCGTCTCGCGGACCCCTTCTATACCGGCCCATCGCTTACCGTGATCGTTCTTTCCGACGACACGCTCAACATTCCTCGATCTGCGTACGACGGTGAGTCATCTACTGTTTGCACATGAAATGGCCAGCAAAACGATGATCATTGACGGTGCCGATGCCGTTTGCACGACGACTCCATGACACACCTCCCCACCTCTCCTCGAAACACATGAAGACAGCCCATCTGAGAAGCCAGCACGCGGGGCACTATTCACTGCTCTTCAGCGACATCTAGGCAGCGACCGTATCGTTATCGTCGACTCGCTGAATTATATCAAGGGGTTCCGGTATCAGATGTACTGCGCTGCCAGGGAAGCCAAGGTCCGCGTGTGTACGGTGCGTAGCTGGACGCCAGACGCAATTCGTTATCCCCCTGCTTCTCGCTCCACTCTTCTTTCTCCTTCCGTGATCGAAGCACGTCGGTCTTCTGACTGACAGAGAAGTTAGGTCTATGTAATCGCGCCGCCTGAGCAATGTCGCGAATGGAACAAGATAAGGGAAGATGAAAAGTCGTATACTCCTGAAACGTGAGCTTTTTTAGCACTTTGCAGTCGATCAAATGCTTGATTCCCTCGTTTTGATTATTCGTTAGCTTGGATAACCTCATCCAGCGATACGAAGAGCCATCCTCGATGGTCCGGTGGGACTCACCACTCTTTACCGTACCCTGGACAGATCCCGACGTGCCCGCCGACGATATCTGGCGCGCAGTCACCCATGGCCTCGTCAAGCCTCCAAACACAGGGACACAAGCGGTATGTGACGCAGTATTCGTTCACCTCCCAAACCCGAACGGTGACGTTGTCGTTCGTGGGGACTTCTTCTCCCATTTGCTCATTCTTGGACATTGCTCCACGTGCACAGGTCGCCAAAGCACCAACAGACGCGCTCCGTACGCTCGAAAGTACCACCACCGCGCTCGTCGCCGCCATCGTCTCCGCCCAATCGGCCTCCTTTCTACCTGGGGGCACCCTCGTGCTTGACGTTCCCACGTCCACGCCGTCGATCCCGCTCACACCCCGCATCACCCTCCCACCGCGCTACCTCACCCTCTCCGAACTCCAACGTCTCAAACGCCAATTCATCACGATTCATAAACGTGCTATTACGCTTGGGACTACGGAAAAAGGAAACGTAGATTGGAGCGAGCAGAGCGTGGCACACAAGTTTGTGACATATCTCGAGGAGAACGTTGGCTTGAAGCTTTGATTTTTCTTTTCTGAAGTCTTTTTTTGATGTGTATGTGTGCGCTTATCATATATTGAACTAATGAACCCTCTGGCCGTGACCGCCGTCCGCTTAAGCCGTTACGCCGAAAGGCAGTAATATTGAACGCTTTACATCCAGTACCGCAGGCGGTATACATATATAAGAACTCGCAATAGTCTGAGTCACATTCATTTCCTGGCATGCTTCAAAGAGATATCCACCCTCGGCGACGCTCGTGCCTTCTTACCGTCTATCGGCGGTTTGCTTCGTCGAGTCTTGGAAGTCTGGTCGCCCTTCCACGCCCGTCCCTCCTTCATCATACGTACACGGCAACACCAGGGCACCATTGAATTGTCCGAAACGTCTCCTAGTCCTTGACGACTGCCATATACACGAGTATTTCCCAAGTGACATGTTATCACTCACCGCCACACAGGGAGGCGAAGTTCCCGAACGTGTAACTTTATCATGACAAAACACGAACGGGGGGCCCAGAACGCGCTGACAACCTATGTACTTGCTTACTTGAAGCCCCGTTTGACCCGGGCCCCGGGTTCGTTGATACGTGTTTCAGGGTTTTCATATAGCCACACTGAATCAGATTCAGGCCGAACAAATATGAAGAAAGACGAAGAAAAAAAAAAAAAAGACGAAAAGCACTTGATGCTTTGTCGGTTCGAGCGATTGCCATGTTGTCGACATTGGAACACTGTAAGCTGGATTTATGTAACAAAAACACGTCCCCCTAAGATGAAGAACAAGGTCAGAAACAAAAAAAAAAAGACTTGTGGTTTTAATTTAACCTTGCACGTTTTTCTTCGTGGTGAATGGGGTGACTGACACGTACAAGCAAGGCACAAGGACCCATGGCATCGTACCGAATTCTAACCCAAACCTCGCCCTCGTTCGGTCTCAATGATTGAATTTGCTTGAACAACGTTTTATCCACGCTCAAAACGTAGGATCGCCTTGCGTTTGGCATAAAGTATCACACGGGAGTGACTTGGCGCTGTCAGCCGTCATGAGCTGTAATTCAATCGTGACAACTTGTCCTATTCATATTAACCCTATCTGATATAGCGATCTCCGAGGTGAAACGCGGTCCCGGGGTGTGGGTGGTATTTTCGACGAGGAAACTTGGACGGCGCGTTCAAGATGTATAATATTAATCGTACTAATACATATGCACACCTCACCTCAGAGTCAAAAAGGTACGTACAGCATAGGGGGTGGTCAGAACCAGCAAGACCAGGTAAGTCTGATACCAGGGAAAGCAGGAAGCACAAAAGGGCAAGCAACCTATTTATGAGAGATAGTCAATACATCCTATTCCAGAAAGTAAACAAGAAACTGTTCCCTTAAACCGGACGAGGTAAGTAGATATCATTTCCAACCGGGATTAGGATGAATAAAGAGGAATGCGAATGAAAAGCGAAGAAACGGCGAGAGGGAATGTATGGTATCATTATCAGTGTGATTCAAACCCCCCAACCTGTACCCTGTCCCTCGTCTAAAGGCACCGACGATTCATCGGCGTCTTGGCATCTCGTCGTATTCGACCTGCTGATTGACGGTTATCTGCACACCGACCGTGGACGATTCATCCTCTCCCACGATTGGAAGTATTACTTTGGCATCTCGGCCAGGGGGTGCCTCAACAGAGCTCTTGTCGACATCCCATGCACCTTCTTCCTTGGCGCCGCGAGCAATGGCGATGCTCTTGGTCTGAGCATGGATATCGGGGATGGTAAATGTCTGTGCGCCGCGCCCGCGCGCGACGCCCATGCCAGTGCCGCTAAGGCTGGCGCTCGCACCGCTCGAACCACCTGACCCACTAGCGCTAAAGCTGCCGCCATTCTCGAGAGAACCTTTGACACCGAGGATGATGCGCATGCTCATCGTTGCGGTAAGGACACCCGCCATGCTGGTGACGATCGTCTTGATGGGGTCGGTGTAATCGGTGGGGGTCATGATAAAGTAAAATAGAACATTGGCAAGGTTAACGATGAGGATAGCGCCGTAGAGGTTGAGGCTATCGCGAAGCATGAGCCGCCAAGGGTGGAGGTACTTTGTTTCGAGGGTCTTGAGAGACCGCATGAGGGCAAGAGTAAAAGTGGTTGTGTAAAGGACGGTGGGAGCGAGCCAGTAAATACCGACCCAGCTCTGGTTATTCAGAGGTCCAGCAATGCACCCCTGGCCATCGAGGAGATGGACGGAACGGTAGAAACCGCAGCAGACAGCGGTGACGACTCCCTGGACAAACAAGAGGCCAAGGAGGAGTGAACGAATGCGGGGGTCGTGGCCGTAAATGGCAGTCACACGAATGACGTGCACGGTGGAGGCTGCGAACAAGAGGATAGCAGTGCAGATGGGCTCATAGGGCCAGAATCGCAGACAATCTGTGTCCTGTATTACGGACGTGGAGAAGAACATGGCGCCTAAACGACACTGTGAACTGGAGGTAAGCGCTGGGACGGAAAACACACCTGTGACGACAAAATCGGCGAGGACCCATATCTGGAGGAAGTAGTAGAGAGCCTTGAGTGCAGGCCAAGCCTTTGTGCGACCAAGTCGGTATGACCTTGGTGTGAGGACGAGGGTGTCCCAGGCGAGGACGGTGAGTGTGCAGACATAGAAATACTTTTGTGCTGACAGATGTGGAGGGAGTTGGAGAGAGTTGGGGAGATTAACTGAGGTGGTGTTGCTGGCCATGATGGAGAGAAAGGAAGAGGTCCAGGGAAGATCGCTGCAGGAGTGCCTCCGTTTTATTTTCGAAACTTGGACACTGCAATCACATCATTACGTAATACGACCCTATTCCGTCGTCGTCGTCGTCGTCGTCCAGCTCGACCCTTTGCTCATCGTCGGCCATGTCGACCAGAGGTCCCAGCGCTACCTTCACAGGGGTAAGCTCGAGCGCGAGCGCACCCACTTCGACGTCCTCACAGTCAGATTCTAATACTACAACGCTATATCTGTACGTGCCTCTCCCACTGCACCGCCCCTGGATGTCACTCATATCGACTATCTCTGTTCTTTTCCATCATCATGGACTCGACCAGCTTCACTTTCCTCGCCACAATCCTGACCCTCTTTCTGCTCTCAGCGTCGCTCGTTCTCAGATCTTATATTCTCCGCAGGCGATACAGGCAACGCTTGCAACAAGCACTCGCAGATGGCCTTTTTGTCGACCTTGACCGCAGCGCATTCAACGACGCAGGTCAATTCGATCCCATGGGCGGATTCCGTCGTTCCACTCGACGACCGGGCCCCAAACCCGTCCTGTGGGATACGTGGATACACCCTGCTGACAATGACGCCTGGTCCTCCATTACGGTAAGCTGCCTCCTTTACTTGATCTTATTCCGTAATAATGGACCTTCCCACAGCCTGTTGCTGTGTACTGCAACTCCCCTCTATCGCCATCGACATTGATATCGTCGCCTCAACCGTTCACCGCACCAACCCGCTCTTCGCCTTCACTCCAAGCCCAATCCCGACCATCTTTCTTCTCACCACTCCGCCTCCCGAGTCCCTTCTCTCTCTCCTCCCGTCCCTCCTCGCCACCGCCTAGACAGGCACTCTTTTCCATCGATTCCCCCATTGTTACTGGCTCACGATCACCGGCTGTACCGGGATCACCCGATCCGAGCACGCACACTGAAAAGGACGCTGTCAAGCTTGCGGTCTGCGTCCTCGTCGCCATGCCAGATGTGTCTGCGCCGGTACATCGCCCGATAACCGATCCCAAGGGTAAGCGCGTGGACCCACTCGAATCTCAGGCACATCAACAAAGTGGCGATGCAGATCCGCTGTTGCCGTCCCCACGCAGGTCAGGTACACGCATACCCGACGTTACCGTGGACGAAGAGGGGCTGCCGTTGCTCGAGTTTGGCATCGTCGAGACGAGGATAGGGGAGCGGGTATGGAAAACATGAGTAACATGATAGTGTATCAAAGAACCAAAACTTATATATCTCTTCATTTATGGGCACTTATCCTAGTGTGCGTTGCTATTACTTTATGAACCTGTAGCATCAAAGTACCCCCTGGTTTCACTTACTGTGCATTTCTCTTGTTATTGCAACATCATCTGATGCAGATCGCATGGTGACATGATTCTCAGGAACACGCTCGTTTCCCCACATGACAATCCACCCAAACGAAAGGTCGACCACTTTTGTTTGCACACACAGATCAGGCGAAGCATCCCCCCAGGGAAGTCCTGGAATCGCGGCCATCCTCCCTCCCTTGCAGTCCGCCCGCGTCCGTGAAGCTATTTGACGATACGTTCCTAGACTGGGAACGTGCAATCGCCCGAGCGTACCGCGCACGACGGCCTCGCCGACGCGGTCAAGGTATTTCCGTACGTGACGGAGATCCAAGTGCGGTGCTCTGCCTAGCCAGGGTGGTTGTCGATCATGATCGTGGACGTCGGCGATGGTCCCGACGGACACGGATCTACATCACTGAAAAACCAAACGAGGGATAACTTATAATCCGGATCGTCCCTATAATCTCCATAATCTGCCATACAAATGATAATATGTTTTCCTTTCATCGCCGATCGTCACAGATCCGGGTAAAGTTGACAATGGTGTGGATTCTGTCTCAGGAAGATCAAACGCATCAGATTATCTATCCACGCCGCTTGATCATCGAGGCGTTCTCTAAGCGCCTGATGGTAGCATAATATTTCGCACGTATGATGCAAATAATGATGCGGCACTGTTTCCGTCCAGGAATAAATCCACATTGAGTGGGCCTATAAGTAAGCAAAATGAGCTGGCAAGTTCCCGGGGGTCTCAACTCACCCTGACTATAACGTACCTGATACGACCCCTTGGAGCAGTTACGGAACCTTTTGAGTTTTCTGACTCACTGTTTGCATATGACGAACGCGAGGAGACCATGTGAACGAGGAGAAGGCGTCGAGAGGCGATGAAGTCGAAACGGCGCGCCGAAGCAATGGCGACGGCGTGAGGAGTGACGGGAAGCGGTGTGGGACGAGTGGCGCAACGGGCAGCGCACGCTGCGACTCGAAACGAGTCAAAACACGACTGCCGGCTGAGAATGTAAATAATGCACTTCCCAAGTACCCCAAGTTGCCTACCGAATGTGTAGACTCACCACGGCGACGAGGACGACTCAAAGAATCCTAGAAACATCAGTTGAGCTGGAGTGCAGGAATGCACTTGCCAAGTTATACGGTCGCGTCAAAACCGGACCGGGCAAATCGGACGCATCTGATACCATGTATACGGGTGGAGCGACCCCGAGGTGCAATACTCGAAGACGACGGTACTAGAGTCGATTGAAGACGCACTGTAGCAAGAGCGCTACTAGCCACCAACCCCTCGTGAGACAAATAGCCTTTATCCGCTCGCGTGAACTAGTCCGCAATCTCTCCCATGTTCGTTACCCACGACTCTCGAAATCTCGGATCATGCAAGATTGATCCGGGTATGTATTGGCTCTCTCTAGTACCCTGCCCGATCGTCCTCTATCCATGGTGGTCGTACAACCCAACGTCGGGCCGCAGTGGCTCGAAACGTTTGTCGCTGACTCGAATCCCAGGGACATCGAATCAATCGTGCAAAGGAGAACGCATGCTCTTGTCTGCTCCGATCCTTGTCACCGGAAAGGCCATGTTTCGTCGCCAACAATCGTATGCAGTGGTTCGAGAACAAGCTCGATTTACCTACTTGCCTGCACCTAGCTGCGCATTCGTCGACACCTTGTCAAGTTCACGGATAGAGTACGTTTCTAATTACGTTCCGTTATGGCGCTATGATATATTCTTCTTCCTGCCTATCGATCCAAAGAGTGAATGCGTGGCTCGAAAGTTGGCCCATCTTCTCGAGGAACTTTCCCCACCGTCGACAAATATGAACACAGAACAATCCCCTGGCATCGTGAGTACGGCTCGAGCCATTAAACCTGTTGCTCGGACAGCTGTTGAGCTTTATTACAAGGAACCTAGCCCGCGACTCAAGCGAATGGTTTCGGCGGGAAAAAGACAAGCAGCAATGTTTCGATCGAGATAAGAGCGCGCTTGGTTCCAAGTCTACCAAGGCAAGTGAGTAGAGTCGATAACGTCGAGTATGATAAGTTTAGATAGGTTCAAGCTAAGAAGAGAAAGACGGATCTATCACCATCCAACCCACGAAACATTCTGGACAACACCGATGGACAGAACGGCCGTCCGCTCCTTTCACTAATCTAGTGCGATTCCAGTATGTTCTGGACCAAGTTCCATTCCTCGTCCCGGTCTCTATGTTCGATTTCTACCAAGCAGGGCATGATCGATTTAAAGCAGGAGGCTATGACGTTAATAGTTGCATCCCCGATCGGCGAATAGCCCACGCGGAACTTGGTGATGCATCTGTTGGATACACCCCATTCCTGACGCACCGGCTCTCCCGGAGACGTCACCTTGCCATCTTCCAGGGTCGAAACCCCCAGCGGTGGAATCGACCCATCGAACACGATGTGGAACGTCTCGAGCTGTTTACAATGCGTCAACACCGCGATCACCGCCCCAACGCTCGCCGCTGGCCACGGCCGCATGATGGACGGGTTCGCGGTGCC
The DNA here is from genome assembly GCA_003316205.1 of Boletus bicolor. Taxonomy (NCBI): domain Eukaryota; kingdom Fungi; phylum Basidiomycota; class Agaricomycetes; order Boletales; family Boletaceae; genus Boletus; species Boletus bicolor. Next base: position 8,987 of record QFEM01000499.1, read on the forward strand.
GAGCTTTAGACTCCGCAGATGCGTCAACGACGCTGCCATGCGCGCATAGTCTGCATCGGACATTTGCGCCGTGCAAAGAAGATCCAGGTCTAGCTCGCGCAATGCTGTAAACTCGAGGAGCGCGGACACGAGCGGCTCGCCAAGCCTCAAGGTATGCCACAGAGGTATACCTATGATGCTTGACCTCGGCCGGATCGTGAGCGATAGTAAACGAGATGCGTCGAGGCGGCGGGGCAAAAGGTGGAATAGTTCCCTGACGTTTTCTTCCTCCTTTCCTTCGTTCATACCAATAAGCAGGCAGAACCTGGTAGGGCTCGCGTATACGGTCTCGAGAAAACGCGTGCACAATGCGGGGCTATCCGCACCAAGCGAGAACTGCCGGACCGTATCCGGGATCCTACCGTCGTAGATAGGTGAGGACCTGTGGTAATCGATACTGAGGGTTTCAAGAGTTCGTTGGGCAAACAGCTGGTCCATCACGGACTGTGCAATGGCGCACGTACGCAGGGTTTGCAGCCTCGGCCACCGAGTGACCATCCTACCTACTTCCCGCGAAGGTTCGTAGTCCCACGAAAAGCCGAGGACGACAGTGAAGGAAGTGACGTTCGGACAGAGCCTGGGTAGATCCGCCAGTACGGCCAGTTCAGCCGAGGAATGAGCTAGCCAGCGTACGAGGGAGAGCGTAACCGTGGTCACTGAAGGACCCGAAAAATATCTCAGCAGTGAGATGGCGGAATCTTCAAGGGACGCGAGCGAATGTTCGCTCCACTCCAGCTCGGTGACATTGGGAAGGAGAGGAGGATAGGTTTTGGGGCAGTGTTGAAGGGAGGATATAAATTCGCGTTTGACCCGCACGGGAACTCGCGCCTCACGTCCATGGAGAATCTTGACACGTTTCGCGTACTTGCGAAAGGTCAACCACTGCGTGTCGGAATCTGCAAAGGACATGGCCTACAAATCGAGTTGATTCAGTACGAATTGAACGAGACACTGCAAAGAAACGACAAACATTTGGGAAAATTTTCAGTAGGGGATCAAAGCTGTAAAGGTCGTGCCAAAGAACGTCTAATGCGGGAGAACTGAACAAATGACACGTTCTGGCCAACGAAGCGAGCGTCTTCTTGCCCGCTTGAGGTCCTCGGTGAGACTGGTCATCCCAGCATCGAACGGACTCGAAGATGAGGTTCAGAACCTCAGAGATGTATAGACAATGGTGCATGGTATAGCTTCGTTCCTGTATAGTAAGACGCGGACACACCACGTTCCTACTACCGTGAACTTCTCATGAAAAGGTGCGGAACCATTACTTAATACTTCTTTTGGTAAACGGCGTCGGGACTCCACTCACGCGACGCAGTTCCCGTATAAGAGACGGATCTAAACCTTGGACAAAGCGGCGCTCCGGGTCTGCTCTAGAAGAAACCTAGAGCGGCCTGAATTCCGTTTGTTTTTCCAATGTTTAGGCCAGTCCTTAATCTTCCTTATCGCGTTGTTCAACCCTCAAACAATCACTTGGGAGGATGTGTCAGCAGGGAGAATGTAGGTCCAGTGGACATACTGTGAGAATGTGAGGATATGAGGAATGAATTGAGAAGCATTAAAAGCAGCGTGTTGGTGGAAATGGTAGAGAAGGTGCTAGGTGAGATTGAATAGAATCAATAGATGAAACAAGTTGTGTCATCCGTCGCTCATTTGGTACGCTTCATCGTGTTGGCAACTAAGACGGGAATGCTGAAATTGACCCCGAACTCAAGCCAAGTAGTTTGTAAACTGTGTGTCCTCCATAGCTTGCACGATTCATGATAGTTTTGTTCTTCTACGTTGTGTATAGACCTGGATCCTGTATGTAGCCTTTCCTAAGATAACAATCACCGAGATTTGTTGGGCATGATGATAGTAGGGAGTGCCCGGCCCGACACTGAGACCGGATAAGCGGCACTATATAGGTTCTCGGGCTGAGATGATCAATCGTTGAACTACGACCCCTCGACCAAAGTTGACTTTCATCTGCTGCATGATCAGTGAACCGGGTACACCTTTGCCTCTCATGTGAACAACGACACCGGTCGGGCAAGCTTCCTTACCGCCGATAACCGAGTCCAGGGTGTAACCACTGAACGGATATTCGAGCATGCCCAGCCATAGACGTGCATATCAGAATTCATGCGAATGCTGTGAGATGACACGGACTCGAAGAAAGGCGTAGTAAATGTCTAGACTCATAAGTCAACGTGGCGTGCATGAATCAGTGCGTCCCATCTTCAGTGAGCGGGCGCCGGCATAGCATCCATGCGGGTAACTCGAACCGGAACCCGATTGCAACGGTAGCGCGATCTGCTTCTTGCTGATGTATTCCACTGTGAGTAGCAATATAAATTGAAAGAGTGAGCGCGCACCATGACATGGACCCCCGGTGATACGGCCAGGGGCTGAGATGCATCGCTCGGTTGTTGCACCTAATGACAAGCGAGCACTAGTGAGCTGTCACGACGTAATCCATCCCTATGAGAAAAACGCACAGGGCCTGCTTTCTTTGTATCTGCAGGACCTTGTCTGCTTCTGGAGGCGTTCTTGTTCGACCGACTCGCTTCGGGAGTCTTGGTTTTCGTTTTACGCTGTGACGCAGGATTAAGCGATGTCAACAAACAAACAGAACAAACAACGAACCCGCTTTACGGTTTTTTTTACTACGGGTTTTGCAACCGCTCGCTGAGATGGATCGTCAGATAAGTTTACTAAACAAGAGAACACTCGCCTTGACACGTTGAGTTGCAGCCATCCACGAAGGTCCGTCGTTTGTAGCTTCTGCTCCTGCTGGTGACTGGGACGGGGAATGATGGTCGGTAGGCTGACGCGGCTTTCCGGGAACTCGACCAGGCCTACGCGAAGATGAGTATGTGTTACTCCTGTTGAATGTTATCTGTAGACGCCTTATGAACCCTAGGATGTCCTTGGATGGCTTGTCAGTCTCGAGATTTTGTTCTGGAGGGGTCTCTGAAGGGGAAACCATGGGTGGTGCGCCTGACGACTGTGGTACGAGATGGGACGCGCCAAGCGGTAGCGCGTCGTCCTCGCGTGGATGTATAGAAGGTGCTGGGGACGGCGGCTGCAGTAGCATCAACAGGGGGGAGGAGAGGAATGCAATAATTACCAACCTCATCATAATCGAACTGCGGAGCGGGCGTGCTTGACGGCACCTCAACCTATGCGATCGTGAGAAATCACTTCGAAGGGGGAAAGAACGAAGAGATACCTCGAGGAGATCACTACCATCATCTTCGCTGCGGCTCCCGGACTCGGGTTTCCCAGGTTCCTGGTGTACGTACGCAATGCAGTCAGCACAACTCTTTTCATGTGGGGAGTAGCAAACTCTTACCAGTATGGAGTGAAGTGGATCGCTGTAATCGTAGCTCAACGTCGAAGGCTGCCCGTCCGGTTGTCCTTGCTTGTGAGTAGATACCTAACATAGCATGTCAACGTCGAAGATGGGATGAGGCTTATCGGACATTGTAAAATGACAAACACTTACACTGAAGGGACCATACAAGTCCGGAAGAATACTGCCGAGCTTATGGATGGCGATTTTCCCGTCAGTTCGTCCAGTCGCAAGGTAGCTATTATCTACGGAGATGGCGATCGAGGATATCTTGGCAGTGTCCTCGATGACAGGGTGAATGTGGGCGAGAGTTGATGTGTCCAGGAACGAGATGGAATGCGATGCGTAGGCAGCAATGAATCTGCCGTTGGCTGCCAGAGCGATGGATGTAACTTGGCTGCCATTAAGAATCTGTGATTCAGCAATCTCGGACCCTGTATAAGCGCCGAAAGACTTGATTTTTTTGTCCTTAGATGCAGTAAAAATGTGGTGGCCATCGTTGGACCATGCAAGCGGAGTGATTGGGTAGTCCCATGAGGGTGTAAGGGTCTCGAAGGTGATGAGCTCGTCGCCGTTGCGACCGTCAAAGATGCGGATGGCAGCATATGCAAGGTGGCAGGCGGTGGCGATGTGCTTTCCATTGGGAGAGAATTTGATTGCGGTGACATCCTCGTCGTGTTCGAGCGGGCCGACGAGTCTCTTCCCACTGGTGATGCTCCAGACGTTCGCTTTGCTGTCACCTGCTCCAGTTGCGGTAGCAAACCTGGTCGAATCAGGGGAGACGTCGACGGCAAGCACCCAGTTTTTGTCTTCCACCTCGATGACCTTTTCATGCAACTCTCCGTCCCACACACTCGCCCCCCGCGAGGTCCCACACACAATCCACTTCTGATCGCTTGACACAGAAATGGCCTTCACCTCCATTCCTGGTTGCTTTCCGACCTCCTCACCGTCAGCGAGTCGCCACCGTCGAATCCCGTCCAAACCCCCACCCAAAAGATGAATCCCGTCAGGGTGGAAAATGACTGCGTATATCCGGGCAGGGCGACCAACGTCAAGTACTATTGTTTGGTCTTGCTGAATTGTCAGCATTCAACGCAAGTACTCTTCGGAGCTGGTACACACCGGTGTTTGTTGACGACATCTTCACCGACGCTACACAGTTGTTGGTTCCGGGGAGTGACGGAACGAGGTGTTTCGGTTCACTTGTAGAACACAAAGTTGCTGCTTTGCAAACACATTTCCTCATTCCCAATATGGGTCTCTTCGCCTCGTGCCTTTGGCGCTTATTCTTGCTCGGATTGCGAGCTAGGTGGCCTCGTTGTAACGACCGGGCAAGCAGTCAACGTCCGTGAAACATTCCGTCATTGCCAAGGGTCCTCTTACCTTAGGACTCGTAACTGCTCGTCATATCTTGGCTCCATGACTCGGTTCACCATTGACACGCGTCAGCGCACAGAACCCATGTGCGTTGTAGGATGCTCCCAAACAGGGAGCCTCATACTCCAGAGGGATTTTTCTCCATGATATAGGAGACGAATGTATGCATATTTCTGCGACAGCTCGCGCTCGTTGCTATCCACGTCGGACACGCGGATGCCGCAGACCTAAGTATGTATCTTTCCGGGCTCGAATGGTTATGTTCAGACACACGCCTCGTTGACGCCAGCGGCTCCTTCAGATGCACAACGACAAGCGTAGACTGAATCATAGGCATGCGCATGGAAGCCGCAGAGTCTGCCCTCAAGTATTATACTGAGGGTGTGGGTGTGGGTCCTACCAGTGCAGTATGTAGGCCAGTGTGATCGAGTGCACGTCGTGTTCTCTCCAAGGCAATTTGGAAGCGCTGTACTTGGATATTCCGATGCGCTGGCATGATCGCCAACCCGGTTTACGAACTCTGGCAGTACCTTGACCAAACCTTGACACATTCTATACAGACGTCCAAGGCTGGCTGGAGCTCGCGGGCATCCATGCGACGTGTAACCAGTACGCCTCCATCCTTCATGATGATCAACACTGACAAGCTGGCCAGATACGAATCCCTGCAATCATTCACGTACGTCCTTTTGCTCATATAAGAGAATCTATTCCACGTCCTGCAAGCGGCAGAGACGGCCTGGGTGGCCGGTTCGCGGTGGTCGATATGACCGACGGTGACGACTGTTCAAAGTATTCGCTTTGACCGTGGTCAGTTTCCGCCACCTTTTTTTTGGTTTGCAAACGAAGTCTTTTTGGGACATCTCCACGAATCACGACGCCTCAAAGTCGGAGGATTAGCCGTAGTGCGCTCCCTCATCTCTCGAGCAACCAAAGTGGACACATAGTTCAAGGTTCCCACCTGGTGCGTGCGCTTGTCTTGGACGAGTTGGAAACGGGTGAAATCGCACTTTCGAGCGACTGTTCAAGTTGGTATGGGTATACCATCGGTCCGAGTATTTGATGACGCCGAAGACAGTCGAAACAGGGCGGATTGTCCTTGTGCAGGTCGGTCTGACTGGTGCTCGAGTGCTCATTTTCCAACTCCTCAATCTTGCTCGCCTAACTCTTGATGTAGGTAGTTGTGTTGGAATGGTGGAGTGTTTGCTTGAGGAAGTAACGTGAAGGAGGTGAGAAAGGAGAGATCCTTTGCCTCACACGCACGACGTGCCCACCCGCTTCGATTTTCCTCGCACCTTTCTATTTTCTTCCGTCCTGAGCCTGACATCTTCTACCAAGGATCGGTTAACCTGCCCCCCTCCCACATTTCCAACACCACAGCCGAGTATCTCGCCCAGCTCTCCGCGGAACAACCATGGTTCGCCCACGCACTCATCACCGGAAAGTGCTTTCATACTCTCTGGCATTAACTCAAATCCAAGGATGCGAGTTAGACGAAACCTCTTCTTCCTCTGTCTGCATCTAGTTCGTGCTTGGATCTCTCTTCCTTGCGTTCAACTCGTGGTTCGCGCAATTGGTTTTATCAATCAATAATAATCATCGTGGGTTCCTCGGAGGTCTGGGAGCGCATGAGGAACAAGTGTTTCCGACCTCTGTCAATGATATCAGAAGTTTATTCTATGTCCTTGCGAATGGAAAAATTGACTCGTCGATTCGTTCTGGTATGTCTCAACCAGCGTTGGATCTCTGAAGGCGTGCTGATACATTGATCATGATATCGGGGCATGTACTAGGTCTGACAAGTGTGTCACCATCTATAGGGACTTCGGGGCTCTCACGAGGCGCATCGTCCTCACTATCTTGGATCTTATGCATCTTACGTCCTACCTCGGCGGTTTTCTCACCGTATCTCACAGTCCTAGGCAACAGATCTCCCCGCCATCATCATTGCCCTCATCGATTGGACCTTTCCATACTTTTGTGTCTTCCTCGCTATCAATATCATCATAATGTTTCTCATCGCCATTCAGCTGCCGCTCCACCGACGGTCCGTGGTCCAACTGTTCGGACCAGGTCGTGCGACTGAGTGTACGATGGTCGTCGAGTCTGCAGCGGCCTATAATCTTGGTAGCGATTATGATGGAATAGAATCGACCCCCGAAGCATTAGAAGACGTCTCAAAGTACCCTGCACTCGTAAGCCGTCCCTTTCTTTGTGCTTCGGTAACCATCCCAGCCTCCGCCGGTTCGCTGAACCTTATCGTCGGGGCTGGGACGAGTATGAACTCGCGGGTTCTCGCTGGGGTAGAGAACATCGCGCACTGACTGTCTATGATACCTACGAAAAGGAGGACTTGCCGATTACTAGACCGGAGCTCTGAGCACAATACTGAGGATTTGAATCCTTTCATCAGAAATAGTGCCAAGTATAGCTGAAATACACTTCATATTGATGATGATGGTCGATGAGCCTGTGTCCACCTGAATTCGTATATTTCTATTTCCGGCGCGGTAGGCTCACTGACTCCGAGTCACCCAACACGCGCGAGTCAATTTTCAGTCCAGCACTCGTGTGCTAACGATGGATTATTTGCGCAATCTTGGCTCAGCAGCTGTATCAACCCTCGTCCAAAGGTCGGGCATCAATTTACCCTTTACCCTCGGTCCAAAGGTCGCCTCTTGCGAAACCTTCTGGGTCCTGTACGATGCTACGAAACGTGTACTGTCCCGCATGGCCCATCGTCAATACGAACTGACCTTACCAGTGCCTAGGACGACGGAAGTCCCGTGTCGGTCTTTGAATACGATTTCGTGCACCCGCTCAACAAGTCGACAATCCCGCTCGCCAAGAATGCGTTGCGCAAGCTACGGACTATCCGGCATCCTGACGTGCTCAAATTCATGGATGTCGTCGAATCGGAGAGCGCGATTCTCATCATGACGGAGCGTGTCCGACCGCTATCGGTTGCGTTGCAGACATGGGCGTCCAAGAGTCAGCAGGAGCGACAAGATTGGTTGCTTTGGGGGTTGCATAGAATATCGGTACGTCGTGTATCGACCCTATATCCATTCTGTAAGAAAATGCAAGATGCTAGGTTGCGCTCGCGTTCATTAACGATTCCGTTGCATCGACCCACGGTAGCATTAGACCGAACGCGATCTTCATATCGCCCTCCGGAGAGTGGAAGTTGGGTGGTTTCGAGGTATTGAGCAATCCCAAAGATGACAATCCGGTTCTCTACGTAAGTCTGTGGCGGTCTGGTCACACCAGTGTTTAATTTGATCTAGACAATGGGTGGTATGCTACCGGGATCGATGAAATGTGCGCCACCTGAGGTCAAGAAAGGCGGCTGGTCCACGCTTAAGGAGTGAGTTATTCTTCTTCTCCTACGACTCCACTGAACGTGCGCGCAGCGGTCCTATCCCTGCCGCAGATAGCTACGCCCTTGGCTTGCTCCTGCATTCTGTTTTCAATCCCACCCATCCACCACCAGAGACCGTGGAACCCCCGCATCCACCTCCTCAGCCTTCATCTCGTGGCTCTATTCCTCCTTCCGTGTTTCCATCTTTCAAGAAGCTCCTCAACCCGAGTCCGAAGGGCCGCACAACGCCGAAAACGTTCCTGGACACCGGCATGGCAGAAACGGCTGGGGAAGCTTCCGGATTCTTTTCCAGCAATCGATTAGTGAAGGTGTGCGCCGGCCTCGACAACTTCAGCTTGGCCGGCGAAGCCGAGAAAGCCACGCTTCTTCGGTAAGTTGAAACGATGTCATGTGTTATGAAGAGCCTATTCATCCACCATGAATTTAGCACGTTGAGAGAGTCCGCCGCCCTGTTCCCTCCCGAGTTCGCCTCTTTCCGTATTCTTCCTTCCCTCGTAACTGCGCTCGAGTATGGAGGTGCTTCCGCTGCTGCGATCGTCCCTTTAGTTCTGCAGTTTGGAAATAATGTTTCACCGGACGAATACACAAACATAGTCCTCGAACCACTCATTAGACTCTTCGCAAGTCCTGACCGAGGCACACGAATGGCACTCCTCGACAATCTCTCAGAGTACGCGGACAAACTCGACAAAAAAGTTGTTGTAGATAAAGTCTGGCCTCATCTCGTACGTGAGCCCTCACTCTTATGTTTTCCATGTCGTGCTGATTGAGATGGACTAGCAATCTGGCTTTACAGATACGGTGCCTGTCATTCGCGAAGCGACAGTACGTGCGATTGTCCTACTCTCGCCAAAGGTGTGTTTTGCAATTCTACAATCGCTTATGCTTCTGACAACACCTGTGCACGTAGCTCAGTGACCGTATTCTCAACAATGACCTTCTCCGGCATCTCGCGCGCCTTCAAAGCGACTCCGAGGCATCTATAAGAACAAATACGTGCATTCTCATCGGACGACTAGGGCCCAGCCTAGGGTACAACACCAAGCAAAAAGTTCTCGTGCCCGCATTTTCCAAAGCGCTCAAGGATCCTTTTCTGCACGCACGAGTGGCGGGGTTGATGGCGTTTACGGCAACTAGCGAGTGTTTCAACATTGAAGATGTTGCTGCAAAGGTAATTCCGAACGTCGTAGGAGCCACGCTCGATAAAGAAAAGTGAGGATCCTGGATTGTTGTGATAATTAAATTGACCATCGCCCAGAATCGTGCGGGATCAAGCTTTCAGTGCGATGGAACTATTCATGAAGCGCTTATCGACACATGCAGCGTCCATGGTAAGACCGAGCACTCTTTTTTCCACCTTCTACGCTCATTGTGTAGCCCGAAACCGCATTGCTTGATGGCGAGGGAAACGGAAATGTATCCCTGTCCATTCCAGGCGGTTTCACGCAAGCAAGTCTTGTCAACTCAGCCACGGGTGTCGCTGGAATGTTTGCTGAACGAGCCATGTCTTCTCTCGGGATAAAAGTAAAGTCTATCAACACACCC
>QFEM01000500.1:0-55080 GCA_003316205.1 Boletus bicolor
CTCTTAAGCCTGAGGTCGCGGCTCTCAGTGTGCTCAGGCAGAGTGCCCGAAACACGGAAGGTGGGAAGCGGGAATGAGGTAGAGGCGAAAACCAACGATCTAAGAGCTCAACCCGCGGGTGCACGCAGCAGATCCCAACGGTTTCCTAGAGCCCGTCGACCAGACGCTCTCGCGGCAATGACCTGAAGGCTCGAATTACGCGCGCTGCGAGTAAAAGCGTCTAAGAGAGGGAGAAGAGGAAGAACGGAGTAAACAACGACGCAGCGAAGTGCGCATCAGAAGGCGAAGACGGTAGGTGTAACGACGAAGGGGCGTCGGGGAGCGAAGAGCTCGGCGACGAAGAAGCAGTTTCGGTATTATGAAAGAACCACAAAAGAACCAAGTCACTAAGTGTGATATTTGGCCCAAAGAAATGGAATACCAAAACTGAAGACTATGTACATGGATGGATCGACTACTTATACTACTGGCCTGCTTTAGGGCAAGCCTGGGAAAAGGAATGTTCTGGAAGATTAAGTAATATGATATCATGATGACGTAGTTGTGATGTCATTGATAGAACGTTCTAGAAGGATCGCGATAAGATTAGATTAGATAAGATAACTCGGTGAGAGAATAAAGGGAAAAAGAGAAGAATTTAACGCGAGTCGTTTCATGTGGGTCGGAGGTGAATGCCTATAAAAAACAGCCAGTCCTACTGGCACCTCTCTTTTTCAAACCACCAACATGTCCAACATCTCAGAAATCCAAAACTGGTCCAACACCCACTTGGTGGAGAATGACAATGACAATGATGAGTTGCATGTGGCAAAGTTTGCTGAACGGAGATGGTGGGTGAAAGCAAAGAAGGAGGAGGAGGTGAGGAAGAAGGCAGAGGAGGAGCGAAAGAAGGCAGAGGAGAAGGTGCGTGAGGAGGAGAGACGCAAGGCAGCAGAGGCAGTGGCCAAGAAGAGGGTGAGTCAAAATGAACTTGGAGTTGATTGGGAGCTGATGGAGCCTAGGCTGAGGAGGTGTGCAAGCAGCAGCAGTGCGCCAGATCAGGCAAGGGGAAGGTGTGGGAGGTCTTGGAGGTTGAGGCATGCACTTGATGCACTTGGTGCACTGCCAAGGACCTCAAGTGCATCCTGGGGCCTGGGAAGGTGATGTCGTGCAAGGAGTGTCGATGGATGAAGGTGAGGTGTGTCCGGCCGGGGATGGAAGAGGCAGAGAAGCCAGCGCAGAGGAAAAGGAAGGCAGTGGAGGGGACCTCACAGTTGGCGAAGAAGAAGAGGTGGACAGATGAGTCGGAGGAGGCCTTGAGCACCACAGTGGGCTCCTTGCAAGGGGGGGAGCTTGTGGAGGTGATCAAAGTGTGGACACAGGTGGTGAAGGTTATGACAGGGGTGGTGCGAGAGCTCTGGGATGCGATCTGGGCCCAGAATGATTGAATGAAGGCACAAAACAACGTCTTCAATCACCTGGTCGATCTGAAGGCCATGGAGATTTATGGAGAGTACGAGGACACAGAGGAGGAGATAGAGAATGGGGGAGAGAGTGAAGTGGCAGAGGAGGTGACAGAGTTGAGGGTAGAGAGGAGTGAAGCAGTGATAGAAAGACTTTGGGAGATGGAGAAGGAGGACATGGAGATGGTGGAGGGTGACATGGACAAGGATGACAATGAGGGCATGGAGGTCAAAGAAGAAGTGTAGATAATTTGTTGCTCTTGTACAGTATAGTCTTAATAAACCATTTTTGTCTGATCAAACGGAGTGGGGTCTGGGTCTGTCCGGATACTGGGAGTGAAAATGTTCAACGAGTTCGGAGGCATGTCTGAGCTCTGTGGCTAACAGCCAGGATGTTTCCTCATCAGTACCTTCATAGCCGGACCATCGCACAAGGTAGAGCAGCTTGCAGGTTTTTCATCATTGGTCTATTTTGGAGTTGAGGATCTCAGAGATCTCAAACTCCAGTTCTCTGTCCACTTTGACCAGAGGTGGAGGAGGTTGTACCTGGTTGGGAATGACATTGGGTATGGAGGGTTCTAGCTGGAATATGTGAAAGATGGGGTGGACAGATTTCATAGAGTTGGGGAGTCGGAGTGTGAAGGAGTGGGTTCCAGCCTGAGTGATGATGGTATATGGTCCCAGATTCTTCTCAGAGAGTTTCTTCGAAGGTCTAGTGGAACAGAAGTGCTTAGCTTTCATGAAAACCTGGTCACCAACTTTGAAGTCCAGTGCTGGAGTTCGCTTGGCATCCGCTGGTCCTTGGTAATGCTGCTGGGCATGGGCCATTTCCTCACAGAGGAACTGATGGAGGGTATTGAGGTTGACGGAATATTCTTGAGTGTGAGTGGAGGTGAGATCTCATTCCAGATAAACGGAGATGTTCGGGTGGTAACCCTTGTTGGTGAAGAATGGAGAAACACCTGTGGTTGCACTAGGGGCATTGTTGTAAGAGAACTCCGTGAGGGGCAGGAGCTTGGGCCAGTTGTCCTGTTGGTAATTACAATAAATGTGAAGGTACTGCTCGAGAGTCTGGTTCATGTGCTCTGTTTGGCCATCTCCTTCTGGATGATAGCCAGAGGTGAAGTGGAGTCAGATGTCCAGAGCTTTTCCAAGAGAACAGAAGAAATGGGAGATGAACTCAGTTCCTCGATTGGAGGTGATGTGGGAGGGAACTCCGTGCTTCAAAAAGACATGGAGGAGGAAGAGCTTAGTGAGCTCTGGGGACGTGATCGTGTCGTGAGTAGGGATGAAGATGCACTGTTTGGAGAGATGATCTACAACCACAAGTATTGCTGTGAACCCAGAGGACTCAGGGAGTTGTTTGATGAAGTCCATGGAGATGAAGTTCTATGGCTTCTCAGGAATGGGGAGCTGCTTCAGGAGCCTGTAAGGGAGATGTCAGGGAATCTTTGCACAGACACAGGAGGTACAGGAGGAGACATAGTCTTTGATGAAGGTCCTGATACCTGGCCAGGTGTATTCATGGCGAATGAGTTTCAAGGTCCAGTTCTGGCCGAAATGTCCGGAGAGCGGATGGTTGTGTTTGCATCAGAGGATGCAGAGTTGGTGGTCATTGGAGTTGGGGACGTAGATACAATTATCCAAATGGAGGAAACTGTCAGAGTCAACTGACCAACAGGAGTTGGATGGTTCGGGGGTGGACATGTGGAGTTCGGCGAGAGAGTCAGATGGAAGGGCAGAGAGGATGTTGTTGTGAAGCTGCTCAACATTGTAAAGGGTGCTTGCCAGAGGACCAGAGCAGCAAGGATTGTAGCTTGTAGGGACACAGGGGGCTGTTCATGGGTGAAGATGGAATGGAAATTATGAGGATTGACGTGAGCGTAGTCCCTATCCCCCTCTTTGGGATAGATGTTCCAATGTCTAGTGAGGGCATCGGGCATCGTACCAAGGCATCCAGGGTGAAAACAGACAACCATGTGGAACTGTGAAAGGAACTCCAACCACTGGGCTTGCTGGTGGGTCAGGAGTTTAGTAGTGGTGAAATACTCAAGGTTCTTGTGGTCGGTGACAACATCAGTAGGAGTGCCGGAGCCTTCGAGGTAGTGGTGCCAAGTTCGGAAGGACTTGTGAATGGCGAGGAGCTCCTTGTCATGGGTATTGTAGTTGAGCTTGGGAGCGGAGAGAGTACAAGAGTAGAAAATGATGGGCCAAAGTTCCTCATCCAGACATTGGATGGAGAGGATACCAGCAATGGTGTAGTCAAATGCATCGGTTTCTACAATCATCAGAGTGTCAGGTATGCAATGGGTGAGGATAGGAGCAGAGGTGAAAGTGTCTTTCAAGGCGTGGAAGGTGGAATGGCAGTCATCACTGAAAGACCACAGAGTGCCTTTGTGAGTGAGGCAAGTTAAAGGAACGATGATGTTGGAGTAGTTTGCTATAAAGTGATGGTAGAAGTTGGCAAAGCTGAGGAATGATTGAATGTCCTTCACTTTCTAAGGCTCCAGCCATTCCTGTATAGTCTTGATCTTGTCCAAAGACATGGTGAGACCGGAGGGTGAAAGGAAATAACTGAGATACTCAGTAGTGTCTGTGGACCACTCACACTTCTCGGGCTTTGCATAGAGGCTGTGTTTACAGAGTCGCTGGAGGACTTCCTGGACATGCTCCTTGTGGGAAGTGGGGTCCGTGGAATAGACAAGGATGTCGTCCAGGTAGACTATAATGCAAATGTCGAGGAGATCAGTGAAAACGGTGTTGACAAACCACTGAAAAGCTGCTGGGGCATTTGTAAGACTGAATGGCATAACAAGCCACTCATATAAGCCATAGTGTGTCCAGAAGGACATCTTCCATTCATCTCCCTCCAAAATGTGGACTAGATGGTAGGCATGCCAGAGATCGATTTTGGTGTAGATCTTGGCTTGGCTCAGAGCGTCGAGGAGGTTGGAGATACAGGGAAGTGGATAGTGGTCTTTTTTCGTGATCTTGTTCAGTCCTCGGAAGTCGACACAAAGATGGAGGGAACCATTCTTCTTGTGGACAAAGAGGACCAGAGCAGTGTGAGGAGATGAGGAGGGACGGATGAATCCCATTGCTAGGTGCTCATCAAGGAACATCCAAAGGGACTCAAGTTTGGAGGGTGAGAGAGAGTATGTAGTTCCAATAGGAGGTGAAGTACTGTCTTCCAGGTCAATCTTTAAGTTGTGCTCGTGATGCAGAGCGAGTATATTGGCTTTACTTTTGCTGAAGACATCGGTGACGTCATGGTACTCCAGAGGAATACTAGTGAGGTCAACAGGCTCGGAGGTGACAGAAGTGGAATGGAGATCACTCTCCTGGAGGCGGATCTGCATACTAAACTGCATGGAGCCCTTGAGGCGACAGGTCAGTGTGAATGCAGGGGTGCTGATGATTGCGATTGGAGGAGCTTTGCGGTCAGAGAAACTGGTAGGATCAGGTGGGGTCAGATCAGCCAGAGGCTGTGGAGGAGAGCTTGGAGGTGCTGGCAAACTCTGCTCTGGTGCACAGAAAGAGATACTGCTTGAAACCCAGTCAATCAATGGATTGTGGTGGGTGAGCCAGTTGTGTCCTAGAACAAGGAAGCATGAAGAATCCAGCGGAGTGACATAAAATGTCATCGGAGTGATATCACCAGTAGGGAATTGGACGGAAAGGTTTATGGCTCGAGTTATTGTACTGTTGGTTGTTCCATTGAATAAGCAGAGTTGTAATGGAGGTACAGGGTAGGTCAAAAGACTATGTTTATTAACAAATGATATATCGATGAAACAATCAGAGGAGCCGGAATCTACGAGAGTGTGGAAAGGTGAAATCGGATAGGAGGCTAAAGAAACTAAAGGCATAAGTGACTTGGGATCTGAGAGAGTGGACGCATTGAGACAGATCTCCTTTGTTGCACAGTCGGGATCACTGCAACCTCCTTCCCATGCAGAGCTATGGAGGTCAGGGACTATTTTTTTGCCTTGGAGGAGGCCTCCAGTTTGGCTTCTGGAGTGGTGGTAGTGGCATGGCCCTTGGATGCATGAGAAGTAGACCTCAGGCAGTCCTTGGCCATGTGCCCTGCATTTCTGCAGAACATGCAGAGCTTCTTGTTGAAGCAGCACTTTTGTTTGGCAGCAGTTAGCTTGCTGTCCTTGCCGAGTTTCGATGAAAGGTCAGGTTTTGGGGGGGAAGAGGAGTTGGAGGCAGGCTTACCCTTAGACTCCTTGGAGTCCTTGGAGCTACCAGAGTTGGAAGTGAAGGTGGAGTTGGAGGGTTTGTTGGAGGGTTTAGAGGAGGAGGATGGAGCAGGCTTCATCTGACGATTGATTTTAGACTTGTGTTCCCAATGGCGTGTATCGATGGATTGGATGAGATGATGAAGGTTGGGGAGCGTTGAAGGTTTCCTGATGCAAGAGACTTCGTCCTTGATATGGTCAGGAAGTCCGTTGTAGAAATGGTGCCAGAGGGCACCTTCACCGTATCCTCAGACCTGTAAAGCTATGCAGTTAAACTCTACCACATACTTGTTGATTCTCTGGCCATCCTTCATTGAAAGATGGTTGAGTTGATGCTCCGCATCTCTGACAGGATTGTGGGGACCAAAGTTGGTCTGAAGCTTGAAGATGAACTCCATGAAGTTATCGATCCATAGCAGACAGACATCCAGTTCTTCCATCTAGAGCAGGTCCAGTTTGAACCACTCCAGTGCCATGCCCTTGAGGTAGGACTGCATGAAGGTGACTTTGGTGTGGTCCAGCTTGAAGGCTTTAGGGCAGTCTTGGAAGTTCAACTCACATTGTACCAAGAAGACCCGGAGTTTGTGGGGGTCTGTTCCATCAAACTGATCCAGTTCGCAGACTTTGGTGCAAGGAGTAGACTCAGAGGTGGGACGACAGGAGGAATGAGCCAGGCCTTTGATGGTGCTCGTGAGCTGAGAAAGGATATCTCACAGTATAAGCTTGTCATTAGAATTGGAGGGGTGATCACCATTGTCACCAAGGAAGTCAGAGTCGTCATCTGACGGATCATCTCTGGGGAAGTCTGGGTCATCCGGAGGACCACCATCATTGGATGGGGTATGAAAGCCAGGCACTCTTTCACTGGGCACTGGCTGGAATAGGATGGGGAAAGGGAAGAAGGAGAATCTCTTTCGAGGTCAAGCTCGACGATGCACGCTCCTGGCATAGGAGACTGCGGTTGGGGGCACTCTTGAGAGGTGGAGATGGGGGTATGTTGAGTAGAGAAGCTTCAGAACTGGTCAACAAGTTCAGGACCTCAACAACTGCTCCCGAACATGCTGAGAGGGTTGAAACAGGGAGAAGTGTTGGTAGGTGCGCTGATGGTGCAGGTTCTAGATCTAGTGACATGAGTAGACATTGTGAGCAGACTCTGGAACAAGTACAAGTTTGAATATACTGTTAAGACTGGAACAACTCCGGAGTTATGTATGAGGCGATGGGACTTTGGCTTCACCATATGTGGTGTGTTACGATTCTCTATTCTGTTTCTTTCTTTTCTCCATTTGCTACGATTACTCAGTTTACTTGTACTACCAGAGCCTGGTGTACGTATCCTTCGTGCACTCATCCGTCCCCTGGACTACTTTCCTTTCCTCCGCCTTCGACTTCCACCTCTTCCATACCAAAGGCGCCTTCCACTTATCTCATGACTTTGTTGATTCTTCTCATGATAGTCAGACACGTGTTTCACATGCTCCATGCACGTGTCCCTACCTCTCTTCTTTCTCTGATCTGGTTTACTACGATGACAGGATACACACTTCTCCCGATTCCATACGCGTTATCCCATGGGTTGTTCCGATCCCACGATATCCTGCACCTGGCCCGTGCGCATATCCAGGGGTATATAAACCCTCTCTTTTATGATACGATTTCTTAGCTTAGATCTCCTTCGATTTACCCTTGTATCTCGATCTGCGCTAAGGCAATCTATGCCTTTATCCTTCACTCGTCGTCCTAAGTCTCCGGTCTACTATTAAGTGACCGCTCCTTGTTCTTCCTTCATAAAGGAACCCTTGTCTGCCTACGGGTATAACCCTAGATGAACCTCTGCATCATCGTCTCACCAACGACTCTTTGTCCTGTGCTAAGGAATCCCCTTGAGCACTACCTTGTCCCGTACTAAGGAATCCCCTTGAGTACTCCCTTGTGCGCTTGTAGGAAAACCCCAAGTGCTAACTGCGTCGTCACCCCTAAGCAACATCCTTGTCTAGCGAAGGCCCCATTACGATAGCCTCCCGGCCGTCGTAACATGGTGCACCCTTGTCCGAATCTGGTGTCCCGTATTTACAGAGGTGGTCAGAGGGTGAACAAGAGGTTACAAGTAACCTTAGTTCGACAGAGGTTGAGTTAGAGGTGAGCTGTCAAGACTCAGAAATGATCAGAGAGAGGTGGAGGTGAGTCTAATGTGATATTTGAACTGAGGTACATGCCCTATCGGTAAGTACTTATATACGGTGTACGAACAGGGATGGAGGAGTAAGTCCAAGGGTCTGAGTATTTTCGGGGGTACAAGTATTTTCGAGGGGACAAGTATTTTCTAGGATGAGTAATGAGACAGAGGAAACTAACTGAAGGGTCAATGGGTAACTACAATGGAGTCAGGAATAATAGGGAAGTCAGGGCATAGGGTGAAATGGAGGTACAAGATATTGGAAATGTACTTTACAGGATAGATGAAATGGAGTGGCAACTCTGGGGGACCGGAGTTGCAATATAGACAATATAGGTCCAGAGTTGGTGCATACAGCACCGGAGATGCCAGAGTTGGACTTGAGTGAATTATGATATGACAAGATGTATGGTAGGGTACAGGATCATTGGAGATGGTCAGTCACACTATGTCAGCCACAGCAGTGAAAATGATACTGAGAAGTAGAGCTGTTATTTGAAGCAAGCAGATGTGCAGCTTAGCCCAAGGCAGGGATGGACAGGGCTCCATAATTGATGATATATTCACTGATCAGTTGTTGCATAAGATAAAGATCTAAGTTGTATTAGAGTCCAATACTCATGTCACAGGACTCCTGGCTTCTCTTCCTGCCGAAGACTCAAACATCAACTTTGCCTCAGGATTTGGTTGCCATATAGGCTCTAAGGCTATGGAATTGTCCTGCACTAGGCCCTCTGTGGGTTACCTGTGGAGGAAACTCCTAAGATGGTGAGAAATCTCTCTAAGAAAGAAGTTCTCTGTAAGATTAAATCTCAGGGGAGAAAGAATCTGCTTTTTAGGGCATGAAAGGCTCTCCTTATATAGATATTTACAGTGGCTGTGCTGGCTTACAAGCCGCTTACAAATGCCAAGAGAATGCCAAGAGATTAGCTATCAATTGCCAAAAGGATTACAAATCACTTATTTCAATTGGATGAGCTCTGGCTTGGTAGGCTTGGCAATGACTCATGCTGACTCATGCATTACAAATCAGGGAATAGTCTATTTTTAGTTCATGACTCATAATGACTCATTCTGGGCCAAGCTGAGTCTAGTACAATTTTTGTAGGTCATGTATGGGATGATTCACTATGGCTCATGTTGACTCACTCTGACATGATATGGCTCACTCAGGGGTAGTACATGGTCATGTGATGATGGGAATGGTAGTTACTTGGCAAGTATATAGGGTAGAAATAAAAATTTAAAGAAATCTTTGTAACTACAGTTTAATCACTATATGAGAATATGTGGGAAAGATAAGTTAATATCTTCCCAGGAAATTGTGGGAAATTTGAGAAAATCTAGGGAAAGGTAGTTCATACTATAGACTAACTGACCCTAAAGTTTCTTAGAACTTTGACCACAGGAAGTTGGTGAATTTCGCCTTCTCAGGTCCTTCTGTTATGGCCATGTATTAATTCAACTTGGTGCAGGTCAGTGCACACAGACCATGCTATGTGTGAGAGGATTTACCATAAATAGACTAAGTGGAGAAGCAAGGCATGGGAAAGGAGAATGGAGATTAAATGGGGCTGTGTAGGAAGAGCAGAAATTAAAGAGGCATGTATACCATGAGACGTGACATCATTAGCTCTAGGCCTAGTCATGTGATGGTTCTCACAGTCACGTGCACAGATCACATGACTGAAAAAGAAAAGAGAATAGGTTTGAAAAAGTTTTGAAGATATTCATATCATAACAGCTATTTGGCAGTACACTTCACACACCACATTTAGAGTCAATATGGAAAGGGTTTTTGAGGTCACTGTATGTACATGGTTCATATATTTTGAACAACAGCAAATCAAAAGAACATACCTGGATTCAATCATCTCCTGTATGTCAGGATGCTTGTGAATTCAGCAATTGTCCATAACAATGACTGAATTTGGGGTGGGACAAGGTTGCATTTCATCAAGCAAATCTCAGATAAACTGTGAGAATGTTTCTGTACAAAATGATCCCTCAACAATTTCACAGTGGATGATACCACCATTGAGGGAAAGGGCAGGGAGAACAGAGAAACTGCATAACAATCAGCAGTGATCAAAGAAAATAAATAATCTGAGAATAACATACCATCAACCACAAACAAAGAAGGCTTTGTGTTGTGCTTTGGTTCCTTGGATAGACCAGGCATGTCCACAATATGTTGTGCAACAATCAACAGAGCTCTCATTCACAAAAACAAGTTGCTGCAGGTCATACTGACCAATCCTTGTGAGGTACTCTAAGTGCTTCTCAGCCAATCATTCTGCAGCAACACATGTGATCTGGAGGAGATAAGAAAACAGAAACTGGAGAGAAGAGGAAAGACTTACCTTCTTCATGGTAAAGCCAGTTCTGCAAAGCATGTGCCAGATTGTAGCATGCAAAACTATACAGCCACATTGTTACGACTTCTCTTTTCTTTCGTACATTTGCTTCGTCTGCTCAGTCTACTTGTACTACCAGCACCTGGACCACATATCCTTTGTGTCCTCACCCATCCCTTGGACTTCCTTCCTTTTCTTTGCCCTCGGCTTCCTCTCGCTCTATACCGAAGGTGCATTCCACTTGTTTCATGACTCCATTGAGTATCCCACGATAGCTGGACACGTGCATCGCATGCTCCATACACGTGTCCACACTTCTTCTTCTTTCTCTGATCCTTTCTGTTACGATACACTGGATATGCACTTCTCCCGATTCCATACGCGTTATCCCATGGTTTATTCCAATCCTGTGTTATTCTGCACTTGGCCCGTGCGCATATCTCCAGGTATATAAACCCTTCTTTTACAATACGATTCCCTAGCTTAGACCTCCTTTGAGTTACCCCAAGTACCCACTCTTGTACCTTGCCCTTGCTAGGCAATCCATGCCTTCCCCTTTGTCAGGACCTCTCTAAGTCTCTGGTCTACTTCTAAGTGACCACTCCTTGTTATTCCTTCTATAAGGAACCCTTGTCAGCCTATGGGATCTTCCCCAGTCGAACCCTTTGCCCTTGTTGACCTACAGGCTCCCGCCCTAGTTGAACCCTTGTCACCCGCACGTAGGAAACCCCTAGTGTGTATCCCCTTGTCCCGTGCATAGGAAACCCCTAGTGCACACCACTTTGAACGCCTGTAGGAAACCCCCAGGTGTTACTGTGTCGTCGCTCTCCAAGCAACTCCTTGTCAGCGAAGGCCCCATTACAATAGCCTCCCAGCTGTCGTAACAAAAGGTCTAAGCTCTCTCAAAAAGGCTACCACCACATACACCTTCCACCATTCCACCTCATACCGACCCTTGCTGGGGAATCCCCTGTTCCCAACCTACCCCAGGAGAGACCTCTGAAGAAGAAGAACTGTTACGACTTCTCTTTTCTTTCTTACATTTGCTTTGTCTTCTCAGTCTACTTGTACTACCAGCACCTGGACCACGTATCCTTCATGTCCTTGCTCATCCACTGGACCTCTTTCCCTTTCCCCGCCTTTGGCTTCGTCTCGCTATCATTCTATACTGAAGGTACTTTCCACTTGTCTCACGACTCCACTAAGTATCCCACGATAACCGGACACGTGTTTCACATGCTCCATGCACATGTCTATGCTTCTATTCTTTCTCTGATCCTATTTGATACAATACACTGGATACGTGCTTCTTCCGATTTCATACGCATTATCCCACGGTTTATCCCAAACCCACGTTATTCCACACCTGGCCTGTGTGCGTATCTCCAGGTATATAAACCCTTCTTTTACGACTACGATTCCCTAGCTTAGACCTCCTTCGAGCTACCTTGTGTACCCGCACTTGTACCTCACCCTTGCTAGGCAATCCACGCCTTCTCCTTTGTCAGGATCTCTCTAAGTCTCCGGTCTACTTCTAAGTGACCACTCCTTGTTCTTCCTTCACCAAGGAATCTTGTCGGCCTACAGGTATCTACCCTAGTTGAACCCCTTCGTCCTTGTCTGCCTGTAGGAATCCCCCAGGCAACCACTGCGTCATTGCCTCACCAGCAACTCCTTGTTCTCGTACTTAGAAAAGCCCTAGAGTACATCCCTTCATGCGCCCGTTGGAATCCCCTGAGTGCTACTGCGTCGTCGCTCTCCAAGCGACGTCCTTGTCAGCAAAGGCCCCATTACGATAGCCTCCCGGCAGTCATAACAAAAGGTCTAAGCTCTCCTAAAAAGGCTACCATCGCGTAAGCCTTCCACCATTCCACCTCGTACCAACCCTCGCTGGGGAATTCCCCGTTCCCAACCTACCCCAGGAGAGACCTCTGAAGAAGAAGAACCCTCTACTGCTTTCCCAGGAAACTTCGACGATCAAGAACCTGATGTCCAAGGAGATTTAGATCAGGAGATCCTTACTAGAGATAGCGAAGCTAACCGGCGCGCACGATCTCTTGCTCGTTATCTGTCCACCTCACTGACAGTTCCTATTCCTGTATCCGCTACTTCTAGCTCCTCTACCCAAAGAGGTCCTCGTTCACCCGTCCTCGCTCCCTCTCCTTCTTCTTCACCCATCATGTCATCCCGCCCCACTGAACTCCGTCTCAGGGCCCCCAAGCTCTTTGATGGATCCTATGAGCAGGCACTTCCCTGGCTCGCCACTGTCGTCTTCTACCTCACTGTCAACAACGCTTTTTATACCACTGAGGCAAAACATGTCGCCTTCACCCTGTCTTATATGACTAAGGGAACTGCTGACACCTGGGCAGCCACTTATCGCCAAGGTACCATCGATACCAACAGCAATGTTACCATCAGAACGTGGAGCACTTTTGCTAACGCATTCAAGACCACGTTTGAACACCACAACACAGTCAACAATGCCATCGCCTGGCTTTCCACCAAGCGTGTTCTCGTCAAGAATGGTGCTTACTCCCCCCCCTTGTCCTCGTACGTCGCCGAGTTCAAAAACAAAGTCGCTACCGCCATGGTCACCAACCAAAACATCCTTATTGGCTACTTCGCCGCCAGTCTTCCCCCCATCCTCATGAAGAAAATTATGTCTATGGAAAATGTGCCCTCAACCATCGATAAGTGGTACAAGAAAGCAGTTTATTTCCAGACTCAATGGGAGTGTGCTGCTGAGATATCGCGCCGCTACGTCCGATCCTCTACCCAGGGTCACCAATCCTTTACTCCGTGGAACTCCACCCCTACCAAAGACCCTAATGCCATGGACATTGACATCATCCGTGTCCCCAAGTTAACCCCTGAGGAATGGAAGTGATGTGTCGAGAAGAAACTATGTTTCTGTTGCCGAAAACCCGGCCATGCCTCCACCACCTGCCCCACTTTCACAGGTAATAAACCCACCGTCAAGGTGGTTCAAGAAGCCAAAGAAGACGTCCCATGTTTAGTTAAGATAGACGAAGACGATGAAGACGTTCCTGTAGTTCGGAAAGTGGCCTTTAAAGTGGATTTTTAAAAAGGGGAACTTCTTCGACGCAAGTCTCCCCTTCTTCTCCCGTTTGTGCATCTGTACTTGTACAATCTTCGACTAAAGCAAAGCAAATTCCCGTTCAAGTCATCGTACCAGATCACACCCTGAAAGCCGTCAATACCCGCGCCCTCGTTGACAGTGGTGCAGATATATCCTGCATCAACTGGGACTTTGTCCAAAAACACCGGCTTCCCACCAAGAAGCTCAACCACCCATTCCATACCCGCAACGCCGATGACTCCTATAACAAGAAAGGAGATGTTAGATACTCTTGTGATCTGTTCCTCAATATAGAAGGAATAGCTCGTCATGTCACCCTTATGGTAATGTCGCTAGGATGCGACAACATCCTCCTTGGACTCCCCTGGTTGAAAGAAACCAACCCTATGATCAATTGGGCTCAACGAACCCTTTCATTCTCCAAAACCCTTGACCACTCCAAAGAGCTCTATACCACCCACGCCATGGACTATGACCGCCACTCGTCCAAATTCTGGAAACCATCTCCTCACATCCCACGACACGTTCATGTCGACTCCATCACCCATTCCCATCTATTTGAATACAACGAATGGAAAGACCCTGACGCAATCTGCGAAAACGATCAAACTGTACACGTCATGTTCCGAACCATCCAGTTCGGATCTTGCTTTGCCCCCCTAGGTTCCTGCTATGTCAGGAAGCTTACCCAAGCTACTGAACTCGCTATGGCCACCGAACAGGCCAAACCTAAACCTGTCCTACCCTTGGAATATGCCGAGTTTGCCTCCATCATCTCTAAAGAAGCCACGGATCATGTACCCCCCTCGAGACCCTATGACCACAAGATCAACCTCAAGGATACCTTCACCCCAAAGATCGGAAAGGTATACCCTCTCACCCCAGCCGAACGGGAGGCCACCGAAGCCTTCCTAAAGGAGAACCTTGATTGCAGAAAGATCCGCCTCTTGAAATCCCCTCAAGCCTCACCCTTCTTCTTTGTCAAAAAAAAGGACGGAGGACTCTGACCTTGCCAAGACTACCATTACGTCAACAAACATACCGTTCGAGATGCCTACCCCTTATCCTTGATCTCGGATCTTGTCGACAAACTCCGAGATGCCAAGATCTTCACCAAATTCAATGTTCAGTGGAGATACAACAATGTCCAAATCAAAGATGGACATCAATGGAAGGCTGCCTTTGTTACCCATAAAGGCCTCTTCGAATCCACAGTCATGTTCTTCGGTCTCTGTAATTCTCCCGCGACCTTCCAGCGTTTCATGAATGACTTTTTTAGAGATATAATCACTGAAGGATGGCTCGTCATTTACATGGACGACCTCCTCATTGCCTCCCCTGACGAGAAAACCCACAAAGAACAAACTAAACGTGTTCTCCAACATATGACCAAGTTGGACCTGCACTTGAAGCTTGAAAAGTGCAAGTTCGCTACTACCGAGGTTGAATACCTCGGAATAATCGTCAAACCCAGGCAACTCGCTATGGACCCCATCAAGCTTAATGGGATCGCCTCATGGCCTACTCCGGCATCTGTTAAGGATGTCCGCTCCTTCCTTGGATTCGCCAACTTTTACCAGCATTTCATCTCCAATTATTCCAATATTGCCTGTCCCCTCATTGATCTCACCAAGAAAACCACCTCCTGGTCTTGGTCCTCCGCATGCCAATCGGCATTCTCCACCTTGAAAGGGCTCTTCCTAAAGAAACCCGTCCTACAGATGCCGAACCTCTCAGCCCCCTTTGCCATTGCCACCGACACCTCCAAACATGCCTCTGGAGGTATTCTTCTACAGACTGATGCCAATAGAGATTGGCACCCTTGTTCCTATATCTCCTCCTCGTTCTCTCTGGCAGAACGGAACTACGACATCTATGATCACGAACTCCTCACAGTCATCTGCAGGCTTAAAGCCTGGCAACACTACTTGTTCAGTTCTGCCTTTCCCATTCAGGTCTTCACGGATCATAAGAATCTCACATATTTGGGGCAACCCCAAACCCTGAACCATTGACAGGCCTGTTGGCTTATCGACCTCATCGACTTCGACCTCAAAATGATCCACATTCCCGGATCTCTCCTTGCAGGCCCTGATGCCCTGTCTTGCCAACCGGATCTTCTCCCGAGGTCCAATCTCGACAACGAGGGAGTCACCCTCCTTCCTACATCTATCTTTGTCAACACCATTGACTCTGCCCTTCATAGTCAGATCTGAGATTCCTCCCAGTCTGACTCCCTTGTCCTCCAAGCTCTACAGTTGATGAATGAGGAGATTCCCCCTGCCTTCCAGTCCCACCTTGCCGATTGACAGATGGAGGCCAGCGTTCTTACCTACCAGGGGCGCGTCTATGTCCCCGCCAACAATGTCCTCCATTGTTCTATTTTACAGCGTTGCCATGATCACGAGACCACCGGACACCCCAGATTTCTCAAGACTCGTCAACTTGTTGCTGCCGAGTTCTGGTGGCCCAGTCTCACATCCTACGTCCGCCGCTATGTTGAAGGCTGTGCCGCATGCCAGCAATTGAAATCAAACACTCATCCCTCCGCCCCACCTCTTGTTCCCATCTGCTCCTCTGCTTCTCGTCCCTTCCAGCAGATCTCCTGCGATCTGATCACCAACCTGCTGGTCACACCTGCTGGCATGGATTCCCTCCTGGTCGTGGTCAACCATGGGCTTACTAAGGGGGTAATTCTCTGCCCCACTAAGAAATCTATTACCTCCGAAGGGGTCACTAACCTCTTTTTCCACAAAGTATTCCTCCACTTTGGTCTCTACGACAAAATCATCTCTGACCACGGCCCTCAATTCGCCAGTGCCTTTGCCTGAGAGCTTGGGCGACTCCTCGGGTATAATTTAGCCCTCTCTACAGCATACCACCCTCAAACTGATGGCGAAATGGAACGTGTTAACCAAGAAGTCGAAACCTACCTCCGTATCTACTGCAGATTGAACCCTGGGTCATGGGCTGATTCTATTTTCCACGCCGAGTTTGCCCACAACCACCGCCCTCACTCTGTCACCAGGAAATCCCCGTTCTTCTTGATGATGGGTTACGAACCCCATGCCCTACCTTCCATCATCTCCAATTCCTCCCTCCCCGCCATAGATTCCTGACTCAAAGCCCTCACTGCCGCTCACAACAAAGCCCTTGCCGCCCATGAACTCACGCGCCAAACCATGGCTGCACGCACCCATCATTCTTTCAAACCCTTCGCCCTAGGAGATAAGGTGTGGCTTGAAGCCCACAATCTCAAGCGATCTATTGCCAACCTGAAATTCACCACAAAACAGGAAGGACATTTTACCATGACTAAGATGCTGTCACCGATCACTTATCAACTCTGCCTCCTGAAGACTTGGAAAATACATCCGGTCTTCCATGCCTCACTTCTAACACCATACCATGAGAACAACACCCACAGTCCTAACTACCCTCAACCCCCTCCGGACCTTATAGAAGGCAAAGAGGAATATGAAATCGAGAAGATCATATGCCACTGTGGAACCAAGGGATGCTGTTCCTTCCTGATCCGTTGGAAAGGGTATTCTGCAGAAGAAGACTCCTGGATCCCAGAACGGAACTTGAAAAATGCAGACTCCGCTCTCCTCAAGTATAAAGCCCTGTTCCCTTCCATCTTCTCCCTCTAACCTGTTCCACCATGACCATTGAGTTCACTCCCACTGACCAGATCCCCACTATTACCATCGGAGAACTCCTATCCCGTCACTCTCAAGTCTCACCCCTTGCCATTCCATTGCCTCCTGAAGAAAATCAAACTTTATTCCCTGAAGACTTTGAGCCTGCCCCCGAGGCTCTGGAACCCCACCTTGATGAGGATCTTGATTCTCCTCGTCCTTCATTGGTTTGGGAACCTTGTTCCCCACTTATACCCCATGATCCTAGTCCCGTACCTGACATTGCAGAACAACGTCCTCCTACTCCTCCTGTGGAGCATCTCGTCGCTTCTCCAGTTCCTACTGAAGCACCCGTACTTTCAGTAGACGTACCCACCACGGCCTATTGTCTTTCAGATGGCCCGCCTACTATCTTCGAAATCTGCGAGCTCACTGAGCTCATCACTGACCCTGGCCTCGCCACAGCCGTGGACTGCTACTTGAACGTCTTGTCCCCCCTCTACACGCTTTACAGCGCATACCTGGCCAATTTAAACATCATCGCCATGGCCCACATCTCAGCCACCGACCCAACACGCACTCATATCACACACTTCATCCACCACGACACTAAAGAAACTCAGTGTCATCTTCTTATTGCTCTTCACCAGTTAGGTATGCTGACATTCCTTTGGGACCTTTGTTGATACCTCCTCGCCCTTACCACTCAAACACACCCTATCACGGAGGCACTCCACTCTGCTCTCGAAGCAGAACAAGAATGTACCGAGTGTCACGCTCGCCCCACCATCTCCCTTGCCGAGGTCGAGCAACCTGTCATTGCCCCTCAACCACCTACCACTCCTACCCTGTCGGCCAGTACCACCCTACTCCCCACCGAAGAGTCATGCATGATGGAGCGTATTGAAGCCGCCTGGACTGGCGCCAATGGCCGCCTTCCCCTCCCTACTTCTCACCCCCATGCCCATCAGACCTGCTATGAGTGTGGCCGCCTTGGGCACTTTAAAATAGATTGCCCTTTCCACCAATGTTCCTCCTGCCTCCGCTGGGCACCCGGTCACATTCTTAACCGATGCCCCCTTCACTGCCACACTCCATCTCCCCCTCCACATTGCATTCCCCCACCTTGCCAGATGTCTTCTGGCTCCTCCTCTTCTAGGTTCTCTAGATCTTCCGGTTCCTCTGGAACCCCACGTCGTCCCCATGGCCCCCGTAACACACGCCGTGTTCGCCACTCCGTGTCCCTGCTCTATGAGCGAAACTACTCAGACCGAGAAGATGTCTGGGATGACACCGCCTATGGCAACATCACCAGTTCCCCGGTCGGTGGACCCGCCTATTAGATTCAACCAAGTTTGTCTACGTCGTAGCCTTGACCTTACTAAGGGGGTAATGTTACGACTTCTCTTTTCTTTCTTACATTTGCTTCATCTTCTCAGTCTACTTGTACTACCAGCGCCTGGACCACATATCCTTCATGTCCTTGCTCATCCACTGGACCTCTTTCCCTTTCCCCACCTTCGGCTTCATCTCACTATTGTTCTATACTGAAGGTACTTTCCACTTGTCTCACAACTCTGCTAAGTATCCCACGATAACCGAACATGTGTTTCACATGCTCCATGCACATGTCTATGCTTCTATTCTTTCTCTGATCCTATTTGATATGATACACTGGATACGCGCTTCTCCTGATTCCATACACGTTATCCCACGGTTTATCCCAAACCCGCGTTATTCCGCACCTGGCCTGTGTGCATATCTCCAGGTATATAAACCCTTCTTTTACGACTACAATTCCCTAGCTTAGACCTCCTTCGAGTTACCTCAAGTACCCACTCTTGTACCTTGCCCTTGCTAGGCAATCCACACCTTCCCCTTTGTCAGGACCTCTCTAAGTCTCTGGTCTACTTCTAAGTGACCACTCCTTGTTCTTCCTTCACCAAGGAATCTTGTCGGCCTACAGGTATCTACCCTAGTTGAACCCCTTCGTCCTTGTCTGCCTGTAGGAATCCCCCAGGCAACCACTGCATCATTGCCTCATCAGCGACTCCTTGTTCTCGTACTTAGGAAAGCCCTAGAGTACATCCCTTCATGCGCCCATTGGAATCCCCCGAGTGCTACTGCGTCGTCGCTCTCCAAGCGACATCCTTGTCAGCAAAGGCCCCATTACAATAGCCTCCCGGCCGTCATAACAAGAACCTCATACTGCTTTCCCAGGAGACTTCGACGATCAAGAACCCAACATTCTAGCAGATTTAGATCAGGAGATTGCCACCGGAGATAGTGAAGCAAACCGGTGCACCTGATCCCTTGCTCATCACTTGGCATCATCGCTAACTGTTCCTATCCCTGTGTCAGCAACGTCTAGCTCCTCTATCCAGAGACTCCACTCACCTGTCCTCCCCCCTTCCTCTTCTTCTTCACCCGTCATGTCATCCTGACCCACTGAACTCCGTCTCAGCACCCCCGAGCCCTTTGACAGAAGCTATGAGCAGGCCTTCCCCTGGCTCGCCAACGTAATCTTCTACCTCACCATTAACGATGTCATTTACAACACTGAACCCAAATGGGTCACCTTTGCCCTGTTATATATGACTAAGGGAACCACTGCCACCTGGGCCGCAACCTACCGCCAAGGAACCATAGATCTCCAAGGCAACATCACCATTGGAATGTGGCGCGACTTCATCACTGCATTCAAAACCACGTTCGAACACCATGACACGGTCAACAATGCCATTGCCTGGCTCTCCACTAAGTGTGTTCTTGTTAAGAACAGTGCTTACTCCCCACCCTTGTCCTCGTACGTCGCCGAGTTCAAAAACAAAGTCGCTACCGCCATGGTCACCAACCAAAACATCCTTATTGGCTACTTTGCCTCTGGCCTTCCCCCCATCCTGATGTGTAAGATCATGTCTATGGAGACCATGCCTTCCACTATCAATAAGTGGTATGATAAGGCTATACATTTCCAAACGCAATGGGAGCATGCTGCTGAGATATTGCGCTGCTACGTC
This sequence comes from Boletus bicolor, assembly GCA_003316205.1. Taxonomy (NCBI): domain Eukaryota; kingdom Fungi; phylum Basidiomycota; class Agaricomycetes; order Boletales; family Boletaceae; genus Boletus; species Boletus bicolor. The sequence goes on from QFEM01000500.1 coordinate 19,984, forward strand.
AGACCCTCTACCCAGGGTCACCAATCCTTCATGCTGTAGAACACCACCCCTGCCAAAGATCCTAACGCCATGGATGTTGACGTCATCTGAGTTTCCAAGCTCACCCCCGAGGAACAAAAGTGATGTATTGAGAAGAAACTCTGTTTGCATTGCTGTAAACCTGGCCCCGCCTCCACCGCCTGCTCCACTTTCACAGGAAATAAACCCACCGTCAAGGTGGTTCAAGAAGCCGAAGAAGACGTCCCACATTTAGTTGAGATGGATGAAGATGATGAAGACATTTCCGTTGTATGGAAAGTGGGCTTCAAGCAGGTGGATTTTTGAAAAGGGGAACTTCTTTGACGTAAGTCTCCCCTTCCTCTCCCGTTTGTGCATCTGTACTTGTATGATCTGCGACTAAAGCAATGCAAATTCCCGTCCAAGTCATTGTACCAGATCACACCTTGAAAGCCATCAACACCCGTGCCCTTGTTGACAGTGGTGCAGACATATCCTGCATCGACTGGGACTTTGTCTGAAAACACTGGCTTCCTATCAAGAAGCTCGACCACCCATTCCACACCTGTAATGTCGACAACTCCTATAACAAGAAAGGAGACATTTGATACTCCTGTGACCTATTCCTCAATATTGAAGGAATAGCCTGCCGTGTTACCTTTATGGTAATGTCGCTTGGATGTGACAACATCCTCCTCGGACTTCCCTGGTTGAAAGAAACCAACCCCACCATCGACTGGGCTCAACAAACCCTCTCCCTCTCCGAAACCCTTAATCAGTCCAAGGAGCTCTACACCACCCACGTGGCGGATTATGACTGCCACTTGTCCAAATTTTGGAAACCACCCCCATGAATTCCATGACATGTCCACATTGACTCTGTCATCCACTCCCATCTGTTTGAATACAACAAATAGAAAGACCCTGATGCCATCTGTGAGAACAACCAGATTGTGCATACTATGTTCCGAACTATCCAATTCGGATCCCACTTCGCTTCCCTCAGCTCATGCTATGTCAAATGACTCACCTAAGCCACGGAACTTGCCATGGCTGCAGAACAGGCAAAACCAAAGCCTGTACTACCCCCGGAATACACCGAGTTCGTGTTACGATGGCCGGGAGGCTATCGTAATGGGGCCTTTGCTGACAAGAAGTCGCTTGAGGAGTGACGATGCAGTAGAGCCTGGGAGTTTCCTACAGGCACATGAAGTAGTATGCACTAGGGGTTTCCTATGCATGGGACGGAGTGGTACACGCTAGGGTTTTCCTATGTGCAGGGACAAGGGTTCAACTAGGATAGATACCCATAGGCTGACAAGGGTTCCTTTAGGAAGGAATAACAAGGAGCGGTTACTTAGAAGTAAACCAGAGACTTAGAGAGGAAAGACGAAGGAGAAAGGTGTAGATTGCCTTAGTGCAGGACGAGATACAAGGTGGTAACTCGAAGGAGGTCTAAGCTAAGGAATCTCTATCGTAAAAGAAGGAGTTTATATACCTGGGGATATGCACACAGGCCAGGTGTGGAATAACACAGGATTGGAATAAACTGTGGGATAATGTGTATGGAATTGGGAGAAGCGCATATCCTGTGTTTCGTAACAAATAGGATCAGAGATAGAAGGGAAGCATGGACACATGTATGGAGCATGCGAAACACGTGTCTGGTTATCGTGGGATAATCAACCGAGTCATGAGATAAGTGGAAGGTACCTTTGGTATAGAGCTAGAGGAAGCTGAAGGCAGAGAAAAGGAAAGAAGTCCAGTGGGCAGGCAAGGACACGGAGAATATGTGGTCCAGGCGCTGGTAATACAAGAAGAGAGAGTAAACGTAGCAAGTGTGGAAAGGAAAAGAGAAGTCATAACAGTTCACCTCTGTCTTCTCCAAGGAAGCCACGGACCATGTGCCCCCTTCTCAACCCTACGACCATGAGATCAACCTCAAGGATACCTTCACTCCGAAGATCAGAAAGGTATACCCCCTTTCACCTGATGAATGAGAAGCCACGGAGTCCTTCCTAAAGGAGAACCTTGATTGCGGAAAGATCTGCCCCTCTAAATCCTCTCAGGCCTCACCCTTCTTTTTCGTCAAGAAGAAGGACAGAGGACTTCGCCCGTGTCAAGACTACCACTATGTCAACGAACATACCGTTTGTGATGCATACCCTCTACCCTTGATCTCCAACCTTGTTGACAAGCTCTGAGATGCCAAGATCTTCACTAAATTCAACATTCAGTGGGGATACAACAATGTCCAAATCAAAGACAGACACCAATGGAAGGCTGCCTTCGTCACCCACAAGGGGCTCTTCGAACCCACGGTCATGTTCTTCAGTCTCTGTAACTCTTCTGCAACGTTCCAGCGATTCATGAATGATTCTTTCAGAGATATGATCACTGAGGGATGGCTCATCATCTATATGGACGACCTCCTCATTGCCTCCCCCGATGCTAAAACCCACGAGGAACATACCAAATGTGTCCTCCAGCGGATAGCCAAACTTGACTTGCATTTAAAGCTCAAAAAATGTAAGTTTGCCACCGACGAGGTCGAATACCTCGGAATGATTGTTAAACACGGTCAACTCGCTATGGATCCTGTCAAACTTGATGGGATCACTTCCTGGCCCACTTCAACATCTGTAAAAGATGTCTGCTCCTTCCTTGGATTCACCAACTTCTACCAGCATTTCATCCCCGACTATTCCAATATCGCCTGGCCATTGATCAACCTTACCAAGAAGACCACAGCCTGGTCTTGGTCGTCCATGTGTCAAACTGCGTTCTCCATCCTTAAAGGACTCTTCCTGAAAAAGCCCATCCTCCAGATGCCGAATCTCTCGGCCCCCTTCGCCATCGCCACTGACACCTCCAAACATGCCTCCAGAGGTATTCTTTTATAGACTGACGCCAACAGAGATTGGCACCCCTGTTCTTACATTTTCTCCTCCTTCTCCCTGGCGGAATGGAACTACGACATCTATGATCATGAACTTCTCACAGTCATCCATGGGCTTAAGGCCTGGCAGCACTACTTGTCCGGTTCTGCCTTCCCTGTTCAGGTATTCACCAATCATAAGAACCTTACCTATTTCTGGCAACCCCAGACCCTCAACCGTTGCCAAGCCCGTTGGCTTATTGACCTCACCGACTTCGATCTCAAGATGATCCATGTCCCTGGATCTCTCCTCACAGGCCCCAATGCCCTATCTCGCTGCCTGGATCTTCTCCTGAAGTCCAACCTTGATAATGAGGGTGTTACCCTCCTTCCCTGATCCCTTTTCATTCAGACTATCGACTCCGTGCTCCACTGGCAGATCAAAGAAACCTCCCAGTCTGACTCCCTTGTCCTTCAGGCTCTTCAATCCATGAATGAGGAGATTCCCCCCACCTTCTGATCTCACCTTGGCGACTGCAGATGGAAGCTGGTGTCCTTACCTATTAGGGCTGCGTCTATGTTCCCACCGATGATGCCCTTCGTCGCTCCATTCTACAGCGTTGTCATGATTACGAGACCGCTGGCCACCCCAGGTTCCTCAAAACCTGCCAGCTCGTTGCCGCTGAATTCTGGTGGCCCGGTCTCGCCTCCTATGTCTGCCGCTATGTTGAGGGCTGTGCCACCTGCCAGCAGTCCAAATCTAATACTCACCCCTCTGCCCCACCCCTTGTGCCTATTAAATCCTCCACATCTCGCCCACTCCAGCAGATCTCCTGCGATCTGATCACTGACCTGCTGGTCATGCCCACCGGCATGGATTCCCTCCTGGTCATGGTAGACCATGGGCTTATTAAGGGGGTAATTCTCTGCCCCACTAAGAAAACCATTACCGCCGAAGGGGTCGCCAACCTCTTCTTCCACAAAGTCTTCCTTCATTTCAGACTCTATGACAAAATTATCTCTGACTGCGGTCCTCAGTTTGCCAGTGCCTTTGCCCGAGAGCTTGGGCAACTCCTTGGGTACAACCTCACCCTTTCCACCGCTTACCATCCGCAAACTGATGGTGAAATGGAACATGTCAACCAAGAAGTAGAGACTTATCTCTGCATCTACTGCGGATTGAACCCAGGGTCATGGGCTGACTCCATTTTCCATGCTGAATTTGCCCATAACCACCGCCCTCACCCTGTCACTGGGAAATCCCTGTTCTTCTTAATGATGGGTTATGAACCCCATGCCCTGCCATCTGTTATCTCTGACTCTTCCCTTCCCACCGTAGATTCCCAGCTCAAAGCCCTCGCTGCTGCTTGCAATGAAGTCCTCATCGCCCATGAACTCGCACAGCAAACCATGGCTGCATGCACTCATCGCTCTTTCAAACCCTTCGCCCTAGGAGACAAAGTGTGGCTTGAGGCCCACAACCTCAAATGCTCTATTGCCAACCCAAAATTCGCCACCAAACGGGAAGGACCTTTTACTGTCACTAAGGTACTATCCCTGATCACGTATCAACTCTGCCTCCCAAAGACCTGGAAAATTCATCTGGTCTTCCATGCCTCACTCCTTACGCCCTATCGTGAGAACGATACCCACAGGCCAAACTACCCTCAACCCCCTCCAGACCTTATAGAAGGCGAAGAGGAATATGAAATTGAGAAGATTGTACGACACCATGGAACCAAGGCTCGCCGTTCCTTCCTGATCCGATGGAAGGGATATTCCGCTGAAGAAGACTCATGGATCCCAGAATGGAATCTGAAAAATGCAGACTCCGCTCTCCTCAAGCATAAAGCTTTGTTCCCCTCCATCTTCTCTCTTTAAACCTGAACCACCATGACTATTGAGTTCACCCCCACTGACCAAATTCCCACCATTACTGTCGGTGAACTCCTCTCACGTCACTACCAAGTCTCACCCCTCGCCATTCCATCCCCACCTGAAGAAAATCAAACCTTGTTCCCCGAAGACCTAGAATCCTGCCATGCTGAAGACCTTGATTTGCCTCCTACTTCACTTTGTTGGGAACCTTGTTCCCCACTTGTACCCCATGATCCTAGTCCCATATCTGACATTACAGAACAACATCCTCCTACTCCTCCTATGGAGCCTCTCGTCTCTTCTCCAATTAATACTGAAGCTGCAGTACTTTCAGTAGACGTCCCCACCACGGCCTATTGCCTCTTAGATGGACCACCTACCATCTTTGAGATTTGTGAACTCACTGAACTCATCACCAACCCTGGCCTCACCATGGCCATAGACTGTTACCTGGACGTCTCATCCCCCCTTTACACACTCTACAGCACGTATCTTTCCAATCTAAATATTATTGCCATGGCTCATGTTCCTGCCGTGGACCCCATGCACACCCACATTGCACATTTCATTCATCACGACGCCAAGGAGACTCAGTGCCGTCTTCTCATAGCACTCCAACAGCTCGGCATGCTGATGTTCCTTCGGGACCTCTACCATTACCTCCTTGCTCTTGCTACCCAGACCTGGCCCATATCAGAGGAACTCCATCACGCCCTCGCCGAAGAACATCACTGAACCGCTCAGCACGCTCACCCCACCATCGCCCTCGCCAAGGTCAAACAACCTGTCATCACCCCCAATCCTCCTGTCGCTCCTATCCCATCTTCTAGTACCACGCCTCTCTCTGCCAAAGAGACTTGCCTGATGGAGTGTATTGAAGCTGCCTGGACAGGCACCAATGGCCATCTCCCCCTTCCATCTTCTCAACCCCGTGTCCATCAGACTTGTTATGAATGTGGCTGCCTTGGGCATTTCAAGATTGACTGCCCCTTCCACCAATGTTCTTTGTGCCTCCGTTGGGCTCCCAGTCATATCCTCAACCGCTGCCCCCTTCATTGCCACACCCCATCTCCTCCTCTGTGTCGTGTTCCCCCTCCATGCCAGACGTCCTCTGGCTCTTCTTCCTCCAGATCCTCTGGTTCGTCCAGAACTCCCTGTCGCCCCCGTGGCCCTCACCACACTTGTCATGTTCGATGTTCCGTCTCCCTGCTCTACGAGTGTAACTACTCAGACCAAGAAGATGTCTAGGATGACACTGCCTATGGCAACGTCACTGGTTCCCCAGTTGGGGGTCCCATCCTCTATTAGAAACCAAGTTTTGTCTTCGTCATAGCCTTGACCTTACTAAGGGGGTAATGTTATGACTTCTCTTTTCTTTCTTATATTTGCTTTGTTTACTCAGTCTACTTGTACTACCAGCGCCTGGACCATGTAACCTTCGTGTCCTTGCCCATCCATTGGACTTCCTTCCTTTTCTTTGCCCTCGGCTTTCTCTCACTCTATATTGAAGGTGCATTCCCCTTGTCTCACAACTCCATTGATTATCTCACGATAGCTGGACATGTGCTTCACATGCTCCATACACGTGTCCATGCTTCTTCTTCTTTCTCTGATCCTTTCTGTTACGATACACTAGATACGTGCTTCTCCTGATTCCATACGTGTTATCCCATGGTTTATTCCGATCCCATGTTATTCCACACTTGGCCTGTGTGCGTATCTCTGGGTATATAAACCCTTCTTTTATGATACGATTCCCTAGCTTAGACCTCCTTCGAGTTACCTTGAGTACCCACTCTTGTACCTCACCCTTGCTATGTAATCCATGCATTCCCCTTCGTCAGGACCTCTCTAAGTCTCCAATTTACTTCTAAGTGACCGCTCCTTGTTATTCCTTCTATAAGGAACCCTTTGGCCTTGTCGACCTATGGGCTCCCACCCTAGTCAAACCCTTGTCACCTGCACATAGGAAACCCCTAGTGTGTATCCCCTTGTCCCATGCATAGGAAACCCCTAGTGCACACCACTTCGAACACCTGTAGGAAACCCCTAGGTGTTACTGCATCATCACTCTCCAAGCGACTCCTTGTCAGCAAAGGACCCATTACGATTGCCTCCCGGCCGTCATAACACACATGACACAGCAAGCATTTCTTGAAGTTCATCCAAGTAAAGGTCAGGTGTCTTTGCAATTGTGCCTAGTAAGAACTGTAACATCACGACGATCAGCATATCACTAGCAATAAAATAGAATAAAAATAAGATATCTGTTAAGACCGGATCAACTCTGGTACGAACTCTGGAACTCCGGAGTTATGTATGAGGTGAGTGGGACTTCGGCTTCACTGTATGTGGTGTGCCCTTGTCCAAGTCCAGTGTTCCATATTTACGGAGAAGGTCGGAGGGTGAACGAGCGGTCACAAGTAACCGTTGTTCGACAGAGGTTGGGTCAGAGGTGAGCCGTCAAGACTCAGAAAGGGTCAGAGAGAGAGGAGGTGAGTCTAATGCGATATTCGAACTGAGGTACATGGCCTATCGGTAAGTACTTATATACGGTGTACGAATGGGGACGGAGGAGTAAGTCCGAGGGTCCAAGTATTTTCTAGGATACAAGTATTTTCGAGGGGACGAGTATTTTCTAGGGTAAGTAATGAGACAGAGGAAACTAACCGAAGGGCCAACGGGTAACTATGACGGAGTCAGGGAAAATGGGGAAGTCAGGGCATAGGGTGAAATGGAGATATGAAGTATTGGAAATGTACATTACAGGGTAGATGAAATGGAGGGGCAACTCCGGAGGACCGGAGTTGCGAGAACAGTGAGATAGGTCCGGAGTTGGCGCGTACAGCACCAGAGATGCCGGAGTTGGGCTTGGGCGAAATATGGGATATGACAATATCACCATATCTCAACATCAATATCATGTAGATGCTGATTTCCTTTTCATTCTTTTTGAGCCATCTTCTCCCCCAGATTTGGTATGGTTCCATGGGCATTGAAGTATGCAATGATACATCTGACTGATCAGATGGAGAGATCAAGGGCCATAGCAGTTCACTTGAAGTCAAGGAATTTTGAGAGATGTATTGCAGCCCATTGGATCCCAGTAGTGATCTGATGTCCTCATGGCATGCCTGGAGTGCAGAATCAAGCATTATATCACAGAGAATGACAAGAAACAGACATGGAGGAAATCCTGGAACTGTGAAATTCTGGATTTTTCAAAACTCTTTTTTCTTCCAGTCAGTCCAGGATGCAATCTACAGGCTTGTCCGAGTTGAATGGTATTGTTGATATCAAATTCCAGTAAGGAATTGAGGTGCTATGAGGGGGAGAAGGTTACAGTGTGTTTTGACTCATGATTTCCCACACGGCCAACTCAGCTGAAAAAGACAGTAAGTGAGATGGCACACTCATCTACATACCTAGCCAAGCAGAAAGACTCAAAATAGTCCCCATTTAGAAAGGTTCCATAGAACTTTCCGTTAGCTCAAATTTTTGTGACATTAGTTATGTCACAGAGACCAGTCACGTGATTATCATTATCTGTAGTGTAGAGGATCCTTGATTCTGCATAGATCAATTTTACAATCACTAAGTACTACCAATCAAGGATTGTCCATGCTGTGCTACCATTTGTATGAATGAAGAGTATGACTGTGTATTGGATATAGAGCACAGAATCACCTTGATCTTCATGTATGTCAGGGTATACTTTTCGACCACAAAATCTAGTGGGGTGAAAAACCCCTGGGTGTGTTGCTCAAGGGCCCAGTAATATGATGTTGCCACCAATGCAGATGCCACAATGAAGGTACTTGTAACGTCCACATTCCTATGAAGGTCTTCTAGGAACAACACGTTGGACACCAGGCTAATGATCTGGGACCATTGTATTGCCTGAGTTTGGATCCAAAGGCTAAAAGAGGTGGTCAGCAACAAGAAACTGACTGAATCATCAGTTACCTGAGTGTCTGCACTCAAGAACGCAAAGTCCTTCAACAACCTGTGCACCTCCATGTGTTTCCACTCAACCTCACTAAGTCCATGCTGGATTGCTGTGACTTCCCGAAGCTGGAATGCATCTTGCATGTTGTGCACAGCATAATCCTTGAATGTTGAACAAATGTATGATGTGGTGTCGGACAGCTTTTTGACATTGCCTTCATTCATTTGAAGCCATTCTTGAGCAAATGCTAGTGCCGTTCTACCAGTGAATCAGGTGCCCACGTGTGAAGGTGGAGATCAGCTTACACAGGTCACCAGCAACCTCAAATGCAGTAGACGTTAAGATGAATAGAAAATTGGACCTTGTTGCCATTGCATCTATATTCAACACATATCATTTCATTGCATCGCACACCTGATTCAGTAGATTCTTGTTGAGGACAGTGAAATGGGGTTGAACTACAGTGGAAGTGATGTTGACTAGTGGCAGAATTGACAGTCCAGGTTTGGAACTGGTCACTACTTGCAGAGTTGCAGGTCCAGATCATGTAGCAGTTAGCCTAGGTGATAGTGGCAATTGTATGGATGTGCTACTCCGCTTGTGGACATCATAAAATGAATTCCCAATAGCCTGCATCTGCATGAGTACCAGTAGCATAGTGTAAAAGAAATGAACTTACTTGTATTACACTGGTGGAGAATTTGGAACCATGGACTAGCTCTTCAGGTTGCAGCTTCGTCAGTCCAGCACCTTCGGCAATCTCAGCTTGAAGCTGAGTGTATGGTGCAATAGTCGGTTTCCCTATATTTTGCCTCTTGGAACGGAAGTGTCATATTCCGTAAAATCTCCACAAGTCCACTTCTGACATCTCCGACACCTCCGGTGCTGTATGCACCAACTCCGGACCTATATTGTCTATATTGCAACTCCAGTCCCCCGGAGTTGCCCCTCCATTTCATCTATCCTGTAAAGTACATTTCCAATACTTTTGTTATACTCCATTTACCCTATGCCCTGACTTCCCCATTATCCCTGACTCCATTGTAGTTACCCGTTGACCCTTCAGTTAGTTTTCTCCATCTTGTTACTCACCCTAGAAAATACTTGTTCCCTCGAAAATACTTGTACCCCCGGACTTTAGTACTCCGTCTCCTGTTTTACCTCCATATATAAACCTTCGTATCTAGTACTGTAGTTCAGCTAGATAATTGACTTAGACACCAGCTATTCCCTTTCCAAATTATCTCCACCCCTCGTAGCCTTAGTCAATCATATTGTTTACCTCTGAACCTCTGCTCCGAAATCCAAGGACCCGATCAACAGCAAGGGCGCACCACATACAGTGAAGCCAACGTCCTATTCCTGCAAACTCCAGAGTTCTGGAGTTACACCCAGAGATCATCGGCATGGTCTTAACAGGGAGCTTGGGTACAGTGCTGAGTTGAATCTGAGTGGACGTCTTTGGTGTAGAATGGTCTCGTCTGTCCTTGTAATGAATACACCACTAGTGTATGCGAAAGAGTCAGTTGGTGGCTGTCCATCATGATCTTTTCCTGGATGAGGATAGAAATTGATCAACAGGGGAAATGCAACCCAAGCTGTGATGGCTGGTTGATGTAGCGGGAGTCATAGTCAGGGATCATCTGCGATGAAGCCAATTGTTGACTGTCTGAAACTGAAAAGATTAACTGGGATGGTATTTGTAACAGTCTCAACTCAATGGACTTATTATATTTTCTCTTTTCATCTTATCTTATCTTATTGCAAGGGGATCTATCTCTAAACTCACATTTATCTTTATCTTAGGGATTTCCCATTGCCTTATCATCTTTTCTCATGGATCTACAATCCTCTTATCACCATCACAGCCTTCCTTTAATCTCTGTACTGTGCTGGCTATTATTAACCTTCCATTATGATGCCTCATGCATCACCACATGTTTACGCTTCTCTTCCATTATGCCTCATGTCCATGCTTCCATTCTACACAGCCCTTATGGCTATACGGTCTCTTATGGTAACCCTATACCCTATGTACCAAATATGTACAAACATCCATGTAGTATATAAAGACTGCAATTAGCAGCCAGAGAACTCCAGTTCAGTTCTCTTGGTCTTTCCCCTAAAGATCCAGGAGTGCAAACTGTTACAACGGCCAGGAGGCTATCGTAATGGGGCCTTCGCTGACAAGGAGTCGCAGGTAAGGCGACGACACAGTAGTACCTGGGATTTTCCTACAGGTGCACAAAGTGGAGTGCACTAGGGGTTTCCTATGCACAGGATGAAGGATACACGCTGGGGGTTTCCCACGTGCAGGTGGCAAGGGTTCAACTAGGACGGGAGTCCATAGGTCAACAAGGACAAGGGTTCACTGGAGTGGTTGCTCATAGGCGACGAAGAACAAGGGTTCGACTAGGGTAGGTACCCGTAGGCCGACAAGAGTTCCTTTTAGAAGGAATAACAAGGAGCAGTCACTTAGAAGTAGACTGGAGACTTAGAGAGGGACAATGAGGGAGAAAGGTGTAGATTGCCTTAGCACAGGACAAGGTACAAGGTGGTAACTCGAAGGAGGTCTAAGCTAAGGAATCGTAAGATAAAACAGAGGGTTTATATACCCCTGGATACACACACAGGCCAGGTGTGAAATATCACAGGATTGGAATAAACTGTGGAATAATGTGTATGGAGTTGGGAGAAGCACGTATCCTGTGTATCGTAACAAGTAGAATCAAAGGAAGAATAGAAGCAGGGGCACATGCATGGAGCATGCGAAACACATGTCCGGTTATTGTGGGATAAATCAACGAAGTCGTGAGGCAAGTGGAATGTACCTTTGGTATAGAGGGAATGGAAGCTGAAGGTGAAGAAAAGGAAAGAAGTCCAATAGGTGAGCCAGGACACGGAGGATACATGGTCCAGGCGCTGGTAGTACAAGAAGCGAGAGTAAACGTAGCAAATGTAGGAAAGAAAAGAGAAGTCATAACACAAACTCACTTCCCTCCTCACATCCTCAGGTAGTTTATACCTTCTAGTGCAATCTAGGAAGCTACGCTTTAGGGTTGTTTCAGTATTGGATCCCAGATTGTCAGAATGGTTATGCTGCTGCTGGGATGGCCGATGGTGGAACCAGAGAACGAGTATTTGGGCCTGGGAAGTGTGGAACCTTTGCCATGATCATATTGCTGATAATGTGATTGTTCTGCCTGCATCACCTGCGGGGCCCTCCTGGACAGTGGAATAACTGTTACGACTCTCTGTTTCTTTTCTTTCCTTCCTACATTTGCTATGTTTACTCAGCTTACTTGTACTACCAGCACCTGGTGTACGTATCCTTCGTGCACTCACTCGCCCACCGGACTTCTTTCCTTTTCTTCACCTTCGGCTTCCTCCCGTTCCATACCGAAGGTACCTTCCACTTGTCTCACACCTCTGTTGATTATCCCACGATAGCCGGACACGTGCTTCACACGTTCCATACATGTGTTCCATGCTTCTCTTCTTCCTTTTGATCTGGTTTACTACGATACACAGGATACGTGCTTCTCCCGGTTCCATACGCGTTATCCCACGGTTTATCCCGATCCCACGATATCCTGCACCTGGCCTGTGCACGTATCCAGGGGTATATAAACCCTCCCTTTTACGATATGATTCCCTTAGCTTAGACCTCCTTCGATTTACCCTTGTATCTCGATCTGCACTAAGGCAATCCACACCTTTATCCTTTACTCGTCGTCCTAAGTCTCTGGTCTACTATTAAGTGACCGCTCCTTGTACTTCCTTCATAAAGGAACCCTTGTTGGCCTATGGGTACTACCCTAGTCAAACCTCTGCGTTGTCGCCCTCCAAGCGACTCCTTATCCCGTACTGAGGAATCCCCTCAAGTACTCCTTCATCCCATGCTAAGGAATCCCCTTGAGCACTCCTTCGTCCTGTACTAAGGAAACCCCTTGAGTACCCCTTGTGCGCTATAGGAATTCCCTAAGTGCTAACTGCGTCGTTGCCCCTAAGCAATATCCTTGTCCAGCGAAGGCCCCATTACGATAGCCTCCCGGCCGTCGTAACAATAACTGGCTGTTCTTTGACATTACTGAGCTGACCTGCAGCTGGGTGGCCTGAAGTGTTTAGGCCAGAGCTCTCAGGATATTTTTGAGCAGACTAGGCATGAAGTCAGATTGCATGGGATGGCTAACTCAAAGCCATGAGTGCAAGCAAACATACTTTGCCTTTTTCTGCATGACCTCTCATATTTGTCGACATCAAAACGGCATTGAAATGCTAGAGTCTGAGAGTGGGCTAACGTATAAGTGGGAGTCAATAGGGTTTTAAGCTTCAAATACAACTATTACAAGAACACAATAAATAACATGATTCTAACAGATGAACTGGTTCAAGGGTTTGAGATCGTCTGATCAGCCTATCTGATAACTTACTGAAAATGCATGTCTGAAGCCTAGGCTCAGCTATGAGGTGATATCATCTACCATGCTGCTTGCGCATTCACTGTCCCCAGGGTCCAACTGAGCCAGCCCAGTATCCACAGCATAGCCTTCCAACTGATCCAGTTGCTCTTTGCACATCAAGAATGCTGATATGTCTTCCTCATAGGCTTGGTGGAGAAAATTTATGTCATCACCCAGATCAGAACTATTCCTTGATGACAGCAACCTTTCGAAGAATTCCACCTCCTCTGAAGCCTCCGCATATGCCCTTTGACTGTCATTTCCACCACTTTCAGGACCTCTATATGTCTCTCCACTGCTTCAAGCTCTTAGGCCAATGTGAGGATGCAGTGGTGGCACATTTCTCTTGTGGCCCGCTTGGCTTGGATGACTTTCTGGACAAGCCTCTCAGATCTCAGACAAGAACTTCCCTACCCTATATTGAAATAGTAAGACATATGTTAAAGTAAACGGTGGGTATAAATGACAAAATATTACTAACTCCGAAAGGAGTTCCAGAGTTCCAATGATTTTGGAGCTCCTGCACAGTTGTCCTTTCCAACTCTGGAGTTCTGATCAGTAACTCCAGAACATTATCTTTCTCCTTACAATACAACATTACCCTTCAGCAATGCCCTTTACACACCTGTTATCATATTTTTTCTGAATTCATTTTCCCTGACACTTATTGAGGTACGAGTATGCCTTCACCACATACCACATAAACCCTTCACTTCACCCTAAAGCACCTCAGTTGTTTTCACCTGTCTTAGGCAGTGACTGAGGTAAGTTCACTTTTACTTAGTATTTACCCTTAGACTAATAACTGTAGCTCCGGTCTACTCTGGTCCTACTAGGTAAATATATCAGTTGTTTTTGCCCGTCTTAGACAGCAACTGAGCTCTGGTCTACTCCAGTCCTACTAGCACTGCTCTGCTCCAGACCTCCAGACCTCTGGAGTTTGTCAGGTTATGAGCCCCATTAGTGAAAGCTAATCAGACAAGCACAAAACAACTCAAATAGCTGTGCTTCCCTCAGCACACTTACCACCGCTTACCTTGAACAAAACCTTCCTCTGTCGATGGCTGTCTGACATCTGTCAGAAACTAAAACTTCTTCTGCCACTCACCCTGTCCTGTCACCCAGCATGACATTGGATACCATCTGAAATGACAAAATCCTCACTAGGCCTGAAACCTTCCCATTATGGAAGGTCAAGGTTACCCAAAAACTTCGGAGCAGCAAAGTCTATGGAGTTGCCTCCAGCATAGACATGCAACCTACCCTCAGATCTACCAGAGTAACAGCTTTGGATCTCCATGACTGGCAGGAACGCAATGAAAAAGCCCATGGTATCATACAGGAACATCTCTCTGATGCCCTCCTACTCAAAACAGAGTCCTGCACCTCCACAAAAGAACTCTGGGATAAGCTCCTATCACTTCTGAATTCCCTGAGTGTCTCCTTTGCCTTCTACATATTCCAACAACTCTTCAGCATGACCTGGAATAACAACTCTGAAGTCTTGGAGCACATTACATCACTTTGGACCTCCAAATCATGCCTCACCACCATGAAATTTGCTGTTGACTTGAAAGTCAGGGCATTCATCCTCCTAAACTCCCTTCCCAAAACTCCAGAATGGGAACTATTCAAATCCTCTATCATAAACACCATGAAGGACAGCAAGCTGACTTTCGATGCAGTGGAAATCTGCATCATCAGCGAGGATGCCCGTCTGTACCCCTCCGGACATTCAGAGTCAGCAATAAAGGCTTTCAGAACACCAAAACCCTCTACCAAACCCACCAACACCTCTACTTGATGTGAGCATCATCTGTCAGCTATGCACAACTCCGCTGACTGCAACTCCTACAAAAAGTGGGTTGTGGAGTTAAGGAAAGGAGGTTTCAGGAAGCCAGAAAAGGAAAAGGAAAAGGAAAAGGAAAAGGCAAATGCAGCAGAGTGTAATGATACCGCGAACGATAACACCACAAGGCTCGGGACTATCTCACAGGCTACACGTGTCCTAGCGAGAAAAGAGAAAAAAGGAAGGTGAAAGTCCTTTCTGTTCGATGCAGGCCTACAATGAGGAACAAGTCCCCAAGGCAATGACCAGTGAAGCAACAAACAAGTGGATTAGACTGGGGATTCCAGTCGCAAGTGTCTACCTTATATATAATACAGGCGTGCGCACAGACCATGCTATGCGTGAGAGGAACTACTATAAATAGACTAAGTGGAGAAGCTAGGCACGGGAAAAGAAGAAGCGGAGATTAACGAGGCAGTGTGAGAAGAGCGGAAATTAACGGGGCGTGGGTACCATGAGGTATGACGTCATTGGTTCTAGACCTGGTCATGTGCTGGTTCCCACGGTCACGTGCACTGATCACATGACTGGAAGAAGAAAAAGTTGAAGTTCGAAAAGTTTTGAAAATGTTCATATTATAACACAGAGGGCACTTTGGATTCTCTGGACACCACAAATGTAGTTTGTGAAAATATATCTGAGTCATTAATCAAACACATTCACACCTACTCATTGTCTGAAAAAAATGAGAGTGGGAGCAACACCCTAATCATTGACTCCAGAACCTCTTCACACATGGTTCCTCACCATTCCTGGTTCCAAACATACCGACCACTGAATCCTCCACATCTGGTAATCCTTGGAGATAACTCTGAAGCACATGCCATAGGAGTCGGAACGGTACCACTCCTGTCACAAGTGTCAAACAAGACCTTTGAAATAGTACTATCAAATGTCCTCCTAATTCCAGAGTTCCAGATTTCCTTGATCTCCGTAAACCGACTTGCCTCTGCTGGCCTCTCCACCACCTTTCCTACAAACTCCTCAATATTGAATGTTGGACCATCATCTCCAGCCGCCATGTAACCTTCAATGAAGGTGGAAGGATCTCCAAAGTTGAATCAGCTCTGTGGAATGCCCCCACTGTTGAGGGACAGTGGGAGGGACTCCTTCTGGAGTATCTCCGTCAACTGGAACACAATGACAATCATGACCGTGCACCCTCACCCAATCCTGAACCAGTGGGAGACATCACCATGCCTCCGGAAAACATTCCAGAACATCCAGCCAGCCCAAAAATTGCTGAACTTGCTGAACGCCTGGATCAACTTCAGTTAAATGAAATCCCGCTTGCTCCAGTACCTTCTGTTCTGGTACCTCCTGCTCCAGCACCTCCTGCTCCTGTATCTCCTGCTCCTACATCTCCTGCTCCTGCTCCTGCTCCTGCTCCTGCTCCTGCTCCTGCCCTGCCAGCTGTACAACGAAGCAACCAACAACAACAGGCAGTTAATAAAAACAAGGAGTATGAATGCACCTTACAGGAGGAAGCCACAAGACAAGAAAACCGCAAAGAGGAAACATAAGCAGGTACTCTGGAGAAAACTCCAGAACCTCCAGAGATTGACCCTGAAATTCCTAGAGCATTTGCAGCATCACTGGAGGACTTCATCTTCACTGGATCTGCAAAATCACCCTCCGAGGAGTCACTTCTAAGAAACCTAAAGGAGGCCTACTCCAGAGTGGACAAGGAACTATGGAAATCCACAGTGGAAGAAGAACTCCAAAACCTAAACTCCAACCATGTCTATGAGACCATTCTCATTCCAGAAGGGGTAACTCCGATCTCCTCAGAACTGGTTTTCCAAATTAAACGAGATGGAAAGGGAAATATTGAATGATACAAAGTCCAAATAGTTGCATGCGGCTTCACACAAATGGAAGGTGTTGACTACCAGGAGGTATTTGCTCCGGTAGCCAACCTTGACTTCATCCAGACTTTAATTGCCCTAGCTGCCAAATATGACCTGGAGTTAGACCAAATGGACATATCAACAGCCTATCTAAATGGAGAACTGGAAGAGGACCTCTACATGTCACCTCCGGAAGGTGTTCCCATCCAACCCAGTTATTGCTGGAAACTCCAGTGCTTCTTATATGGACTAAAACAGGCAGGCTGGACTTGGAACAAAACCCTAGATTGAAAGCTTGGAGATCTTGGGTTCATCTGCTTGGATGCTGAAACATGCCTCTATGTCTTCTGAAAGGATGACCAGGTCTGTTTCATAGTCGTCTATGTCAATGACCTACTCCTAGCTGCTACCACCCAAAAATTCATGAACTCTGTGAAAGCAAAACTCTCCACTGCTTTCAAAATGCATGACTTGGGGAAAGCAAAATACATACTAGGAATTGAAATAAAGCAGAACTGAAAACTCCAGACCATCTCCTTATCCTAATCCCAATACTGTCACATGATACTAGAGTGGACCAGCATGTCTACTTGCAAACCAGCATGGACCCCCATGACACATGGCTCCCAACTCTCCATGACTGACCCAACAGATGACCAGATTGTCCTGGAGATGGTCATCAATGGAAAATATGTTGAAGCGGGCATATAATGGCAGAGCCATGTACAGCTTTACATACCTTTGGGTAAGTGGCTTAATGGAATGGGCGCTGGTTCAAGATTAAGATCAATTGTAACTCAGCACAGCTGAGTTTGTATCTAAGTACAATGAGCATGTGAACTATTATGCATATAGAGTATTACAATGTTCAACAAAACAGGTTTCATATCTCACTGTCATAGGTTCACTCATGTACCTGATGCTCAGAACATGCCCGGACATTGCATATGCAGTGGGAGCACTTAGCCTTTTTAGTGCCAAACCCAAGTTTATACACTGGGAAGCAGCAAAACATGTACTCTGATATGTCCAAGCCACAAAGGACATGGAACTCTGTTTTGACAGAACAGAACTCTCCACAGATATGGACTTCCACGGATACTTGGACGCCAGTTGATCACAGGACCCAGACAACTCCTGCTCCACCTCTGGTTTCATATTCATTAGCAATCACGGAGCTATCTCCTAGTCAAGCAAACTACAAAGCATGGTTGCTCTCTCCACCACAGAATCAGAGTACATCAGACTTAGTAATGCCAGCCAGCACTTGGCTTGGCTCCAAACTTTCTTTGATGAAATCAGACATTCACAAAAGGCACCCACTAAGCTACTCTGTGACAACCAAGCTGCAATCATCCTATGTCATGATCCACAATTCTGAGCTCGGACCAAACACATCCAATGGAAGTACCACTTTGTCTGAGATGACTTAGTCGGAAAAGGAGAAGCTGTGGTCCGATACATTTCCACCAAAGACATGGTAGCAGACATACTCACAAAGCCACTTGTGAGTGAGCATTGGAAGTTTGTTCAAGGTATGGGATTACGACTACACTCGAGTGGGAGTGACAAAATACTACTAACTCCGAAAGGAGTTCTAGAGCTCCAATGATTTTAAAGCTCCTGCACAGTTGTCCTTTCCAACTCCAGAGTTCTGATCAGTAACTCTGGAGTGTTATCTTTCTCCTTATGATACAACATTACCCTTTGGCAATGCCCTTTACATACCTGTTATTACATTTTCTCTGAATTCCTTTTCCCTGACACTTATTGAGATATGAGTGTGCCTTCACCACATACTACATAAACCCTTCACTTCACCCTGAAGCACCTCAGTTGTTTTCATCCATCTTAGGCAGCGACTGAGCTCCGGTCTACTCTAGTCCTACTAGCACTGCTCTGCTCTGGACCTCTGGACTTTGTCAATAAAAACTGACCATCTTAGCATCTTTCAATTTAATGTCATCGCAAGATGCTCTGCCCATAGACTTGCTTATCCAGTGAAGTTCTAACAGTGTGGGCTTGGTGGGCTGAGGGTAGGATGAAAATTTGACAACTTAACTTGGAGTGGATCCATTGCTTTTCAATGTCAGACTGACTGTATGGCCAGGGGTATATCAGCTAGGGGATTTTGCGCTGGGGGTTCTGATGGAGTCCCCTGAATAGGGGTGAACCGGAGAGCTTGGTGGTGGAGTCATACGTGATAATGCATGCATGTTTAGATATGACCTGTTGGGGGTGATTACAGAGAGTAAGAGAGACAACAGGCTTAGTTGAAGTTTGAAGAATTTACTTGGGCTTCAGCTATCACGGATACATTGCTGTCACGATTGAGCAGGATGGACTCCCTCCTCAAAGATGTTGAGATATTGGAGGTGAACCACACACAAAGGTAAGTTACTCCGAATAGTGTCATATATGTGACTTTCCTTTACAACTAGACAGCTTCCTGTAAAATTTCACCCCTATTCACAGGTCTTATCCGATATTGTCTCACTACCTTAGCTATGACCAGGCAATCCTTAGCTAACTCTTCACTGCCACAGTCTATTTATTGCATGTGTAGCTGCATCACACTCCATGCCGGTACACCAATATACTCTTCTTCTCCTTCACTTTTCGTTATCTTATCTTATCTCAGCTAGATCCAAATTCCTCTGCTATCTATCAGTGGTAACCAATTATGTCATCTGGTATCACCTATTTTCATTTCCCCTCTTGGACTATCATTACCAACCTCTCTTTATGGTCTCTCCTCTAATCTCAATCTCAGATTCCCCAGATCCAGATCTCAATTCATTTCCCCCTTAATCCAGGCAGTTCCCTTTGCCCTTCCATTTAAGTATATTTCACATGCATCAGTGATCTACCTCAATTGCATCTCTTATCTCTCATTTCACCGTTTATCTTAGATTTACCCTTCGCCCTAATGTTCCAGACTATGATGTCACCATGACTTCACATTACATAACCTTCCAGTACATTCTATATCTCATGCCTACCCTAAAGCAGTCCAGTATATATAGTTGGTCATTTACTTGTTGTAACTTAGTTTTGGAATTCTATCCATTCACCCTTGAACTTGTGGTTAGACCCATGTCCCATTATCATTGTACTTGGCTAGTCTTGCCTTGTACTCGTCCTCTTGTGTTTTGTGTGTCTGTAGATTGATCACTTGGCCATAGCCTTGTGGTTAGTTGAGGGCTTAACATAATTCCAAAACTATCCTTCCTTTCATCGCTGGTTGTTGTCGTTCAGCCCCTGACTGTGTGCAAGAGTCGTACATTTTCCATATCTCCCTGATCTCGGCATCCTCGGTGGAGTAGGCCCTTAGCTGCGAGCACTCCCTTGGATCTTGGTCATAGTATGCCTCCCTTACCCTCTCCCTTTCCAATTCACCTTCGGTTGCAACTTTATTGTGCCATTGTCTCCCTTCCCCATTCCTTGTCGTGAACGTTCCAACTCACAGTACACCTAATTTGTGCCTCTTGAGGACATTGCAGCGAGATTGTTCAATGCATAGTCTCTAGGACACTGTAGGGATCTGCTGTGTGCACCCACAGGTTGAGGCTTGAAGTCTTTTAGTTCAGCTCTCCCCCATGTTCATTGTTCCCTGCTTCAGCATTCTGTGCTTGCTGCATAGTTGCACCCTAGCTGGACTCCAGGCTTAAGGAGAACCCATTACTGCATGTAGAAGCAGCAAGTAAAGCACTCAGTCCACACTTGTCTATATGGTTGTCCACTGTCCAAATAAGGATAACATTGCTACTGAGCATAGAGCACTAGCCCCCATTGTCGGTTGAGTGCCTAACTGTCCATACATTGGTTCTACGCTAGTGAACCCAGGTTCATGTGATCACCTATGACATCACATCTGACAAGGGCAGTATTCCCTTGAGCTGTAGTAAAGCTCATCCGGTTCCCTCCACCCCACCTCCGTTTGCTGCTGGAGTATTTCGAAGACATTCCTTTCCCGTCTTCAGTCTTGAGCACAGGTGAAGCCAGACCAGTAACCTATGTGCTCAGACTCTGCATCTCCCAAGCTCATACCCCATCTTATGATCTGATCATCTTTATCACTGTCTTTGGCTGGTATTGGATTGGTCCTGATGGATACTTGCCAGAACCCCTCCCTCCAATCTTGATAATTAGCAAAATTGATTAAGTAGCTGAGAGGTCCCCTCCCACTCCCTGTTTCCCCCGATCTTCGGCAGAGTAGGCCCTTTATTGTGAGCACTCTCTTAGATCCCTGCACCCCCTGATCCCGGTATCTTCAGTGGTAGCTGCTGCATTACGCATGCTCCCTTAGATCTCAATCAAACAAGTTAGGGACACCCAAGTCTCTATCATCATTGCAGACACTGCATCTACATCTGTAGTGATCCCATCACTGCCGATAGACTTGAATGAGAATAGGCAAAGTCTAGATAGCAGCCTTAGGATTTTGTCATTGCACGCTCTCTAAATTGCATTTGGAAGAAAAGGCCCTGAGCATTTAGCTTAAGAAGATCCTAGCTCCCTCATGCCTCTCCGTATCCCCCCAACGCACCTTTAGTGTCTCTTCAGTTCAATCACAGTTTGGTATCGCACCCCTTGACACTTTGCCAAGAAGAAGGACATACCTTGTGCCAACCTTCTTCTTGATGTTTGTGGTGAAGAACTCATGGAGCAAAGTAGCACATCTGTGTCTTGAAGTCTCCCCCCGATCATACCTGGGTGGTAGCAGGTGCATTGTGCACACTCCTGAGAATGATCGTCACACACTTGCATTCGGTCCTGAGTATCGGTGAAATCTGAAAGTAACCTTTATGCTCGGACACCATGCACCCCCCTCGGTTTGCAATGGAAGCAGCAACTTGGACAGAATGGGACAAGTTCAATTACCAGTGGGAATTATTCACCGCTGAGAACGAAGCCTATCAGTATGGCAAAAAAGAAAACCCCCAAGTGCTGTCCCACATCTGTTATGAACTAAGCCTAAACCGAAGGGAAATCTGAAGGAGGAAGGCGACAAGAGTAACAGAAGAGAAAGGAAAGAGAACTCGCGATGTGAAGAGGTGGTGGCATGAAACGGTGGTGGCCTGAGGAACCTCTTGCTTAGTCTGTACCAGGATTTGACGACCCAATGATGGGAGATAACTCCAACAAATAAAACAATGGAAGGAGGTGAGCAGAGACTAGCAACATCACCCAGGGAGGTAGTCTGCAGACCAGACAAAGAAATGCAATTTGAAGCCCCCACTCTGTCCAGAACCATTTCATGAGTGGCATATTATCTGATGACCAAGCAACTGCCCTCCATGTCACCATTGTTCCTGACAGCAAGCAGTTATCATTGGAGGAGTTGTCTCAGCTCGTTCACCTTCCTGATATTGGAAAGGGTATCATCAACTATGTCACTTCGCAGACATCTGAAGTCCCCATGTGCATGTTCTATTTTATATCCATCAACATCTGGCACAAGTTCCAGGTCCAGCTGCACTCTAACTTTCAATCATCCATTATCATGCCCAGCCAAGTGGTTCAGGCACATCCCCCCAGCAATCTATTTCCCCACAGAAATTGCAATGTCATGTTGCTTAATTTGTCTCCGTCTCAAAGTCATAAGTATCCTAACAGTCTCATCTTCGTTGAACTGAATCCTGTAGCATACACCATTGCTCAAGTGCAGACAGTCTTTAAACCCCACTTACAGTAACACCATCAATGATGCAAGACCTCCACTTCAAATTCCTCCTAACACCATTACTTTATGTTCAATACTTCAAGGTTTGCCAATCTCTGGATGAAGACCCTTCCACTCGAATGTGGATGGTTGAGAGGTGTCTGTTATAACTCCTTGCTTTTTCCTCTCCGTTTTCGCATCATGTGATTTCTCCCATGATCACGTGACCACTTACATTCTTTCATCAGGTGATTCTACCTTTCCTATCACATGACCTTCCACTCTTCCCATCACATGATAACTCACCTGATCTTCATATCTTCTTCCCTTATTTCTGCAGACTATGACGTCATTGGTCCAGACCCCGGTCTGGTCCCCCTATCTCTTATCTCTTATCACTGACGTCATACCTTCCACATCACATGCAGTATTCATCTCCACTGCCTTCTATTTAATCTCTGTTTACCCCTATCCACTTATATCTGTTTCTTCCCATGACATGCTTCTATCTCCTTGGTTCTCTCACACACATCATACCTCACAGCCTTTACCCTATACCCTTGTACTTCTATTTCCCATGTACTAGTAGATCCTATATATACGGCCCTTGGACACTAGGATTGCTAGTTCGATTCTAGTTGTCTTTGGGACTTACTCTGTGGACTACCTCCCTGGTTAGACTCCACTGGTGTCAACTCACCTCACTTCCATTGTTTTATCTGTTGAAGTTATCTTCCATCATCGGGTTGTCAAATCCTGGTATGGACTAAGCAAGAGGTTCCCTCAGGCCACCGCCTTTCCAGCCGCTGCCTCCTTTTTCAACAAGTACTCTTCCTCTTTCTCTTCCTTCGTTACTCCATCACCTTTCCCCCTTCAGTCTTCCCTCGGTCTAGGCTTAGTTTGTAACAGTGTCTCGAAGAGACCGGACGAGAAGTCGTACATCTCCAGGAGGTTATTCCTTTGATGTGTGTTTCATATGCGGCTGAATTAGTCACAGTCTACAGAGAGACTGCAAATTGCACAATTTCATCATATACATCACAAGAGTTCTATTCTCACTTCTATTTCAACCATTATGCAGATAAGGAGCTATATAATGTGCTGCAGGGAAAGGTTGTGTCAAGTTTCTAAGTAAAGGGCAGGAGTTTGCCCACTACAAGGATGAGTAAAGTAATGATAGTACAATGTTCAGAAACTCACCTCAGCCACTGCCCAAGGAGGTAGCAAATGACTGAGCAAAAAGACAAAGTTCGGAATATATACCTATGGGTGGAGCTATGCTCAAATAAGAACGAGAACTCTAAACCTAAAATAAGCAAGTCCGAACGGAAGGAAGATGTTAGAAATCAAAGTCTGGATGTGCACATCTACTCTGAGCATCTCTGAAGTCCTCCGGAGATGGGCTTGTATGCTGTGAGCAACTTATACCTCAAAGTTGCTTAGGGGTTTCCGGAGTAACCTGGAGTTCTCGGTTTTGACACTCCCACTTGAGCATAAGTGTAATCCCATCCCTCTGATGAACTTCCAGTGTTGTTCCTGGACGAGTGCCTTTGTAAGGATATTGGTGATCATGTCCAAAGTTGGAACATACTGGATGACAGCTTCCCCTTTTCCAACCAGGTCGTCCCTAACAAAATGATACTTCCGCTAAATGTGTTTGGTCCGAGCTCAGAACTGCAGATCACGGGATAGGATGATTGTGGCTTGATTATCACAATGGAGTGTTGTCGGCCCCTTTTGGGAATGTCCTATTTCCTGAAAAAAGGTCCAGAGCCAGGCTAAGTGTTGTCCGGTAACACTAAGTCCAATGTACTCCGACTCAGTGATGGACAAGGCAACCATGCTCTGTTGTTTGCTGGACCAGGAAATTGCTCTGCAATTACTTAGGAATAGGAAACTGGAGGTAGAGTGCGAGTTGTCAGAATCTTGTGACCATCCCGCATCTGAGTATCCTTGGAAGTCCATGTCCATGGAAATGTTGTTTCCGTCGTATTGGAGTTCCATATCAGAGGTGGCTTTGACGTACCAGAGTATGTGTTTGGTGGCTTCCCAGTGACATGTTTTGGGTGCAGCACTGAAACGGCTGAGCATGCCAACAGAGTAGGCTAGGTCCGGATGTGTTCCTAGCATGAGGTACATTAGAGATCTGATAACAGTCAGGTAGGATACTCGTTTTCCATTGATAATGATCTCGGAGATGGTGGTATTGTCCTCAGGGTCTGTCATGGAAATCACAGTGCCGTGCACCATCAGAGTCCACACAGGGGTGGAGTTGGACATGCCTGTGCACTCTAGGACAGTTTGGGCATATTGGGATTGAAAGAGGGAGATGGTCCAGAGTTGTTGATCTCTTTGGATTTCAATCCTGAGGATGTATTTTGCTTCACCCATATCCCTCATTTTGAATGTGGAGGCTAGCATTTCCTTGACAGAGTCCATGTAACTCCGAGAGCTAGCTGTAAGAAGCAGGTCATCAACATAGATGACTAAGAAGCAAACCTGTCCAGACTTTTGGAGAACATATAGGCATGTTTTGGCGTTGAATTGACTAAATCTGAGTTCTCCAAGTTTCTTGTCTAGGGTTTTATTTCAGGTCCAACCCGCTTGTTTAAGTCTGTAGAGTGAGCATTTGAGCTTCCAGCAGTGACCCAGTTGGATTGGAACTCCATCCGGAGGTAGGAGGTATAACTCCTCTTCTAGTTCTCCATTTAGGTAGGCTGTGGAGACATCCATTTGGTCCAACTCCAGGTTGTGCTTTGTGGCAAGCAAGATGATGGTTCGCATGGAGTTGAGATTTGCCACCAGAGTGAACACCTCTTGGTAGTTGATCCCTTCCTTCTGTGTGAAACCTCTTGCTACAATCCAAGCTTTGTAGCATTCGATTTTGCCATCCTGATTGTGTTTGATCCAGAAAACAGGTTTGGAGGTGATTGGAGTTACACCTTCAGGAATCAGAATAGTTTCATACACATGGTTGGAGTTGAGACTTAGGAGTTCGTCTTTGATTGCAGACCGCCATTTGTTTCCATCTGGACGTGCATAGGCTTCCTTGATGGTAGTTGGGAGTGATTCTCCTGACTCGGAGTTGGCAGTTCTGGTGAACATACAATGTCTGAGTTCCTCCTGGATGCCAGAGAACACTCCAGGTATGTCCAGTTCTTCCAGAGGTTGTTCTGGTTGTGCTTCTGGTGGTGCTTCCTGATGCTGCACTTTCCTTTGTGCCTCTTCCTCCAGTGTGCGTTGGTAATCCCTGTTTTGACCTGCTGGTTTTCAGTTTTGATTGCTCCATCGAACTCCAGCAATCACTTCTGCAGGAGGTTGTGCCAGGGATGGCAGTTGTACTGGTGCTGCTGGCAGAGGTGCACATTTGACAGGGATTGGGATTGGAGGATCCAGATGGAGTTGGTTGAGGCGGTTTGCCAAGGCGTCAATTTGGTTTTCAGTGTCAGGTACCAGAGGTGCAGGTGGAGCTCCCACTACTTCTAGAGTGTGGGTGTCGGAGGTTGGCTTGTCCTCTTCTCCAGTGCGTTCTGGCTGATGTGAACGCTCTGGAGCAAGTCCCTTCCACTGGCCCTCAGTGGGGTTTCTCCATGGAATGGAGTCTGCTTTGGAGATCATCACAGATTCGTCAAAAGTGATGTGGTGGTTGGAGACAATGGTCTGGCACTCTAGATCAAGGAGCTTGTATGCCTTGTCTGTATGTGTATCCCAGCATAATACATTTCCATCCATGTGATCAGAATTTCCCCCCTGCTGTTCCTTAGGCATGAGTGTGTATGCTAGGCATCCAAAAGGTTGGAGTAGCGTTGGATCGACTTTCTGGTTGAAGAGCACTTGGTAAGGAACATTGCCTTTGATTGCAGAGAACGGACTTCATGTGGTGATGTACGCTGCAGTGGACATGGCGTCGGACCAGAAGGACTTAGGTAGCTTGGACTCCTCGAGCATGGAGTTTGTGAGCATGGAAAGTGTTTGGTTCATGCATTTAGTGAGACCGTTTTGCTCCGGGGTGTATGGTGTGGACATTTTGAGTGTCGTGCCATCGTGTCGGAGTTGGTTTCGGAATTCCACTCCCGTGTATTCTCTACTGCTGTCCATTTGGAGAAACTGTATGTGTGTCTCTGAGGGCTCTTCTGATTTGATGGTTTGTCAGAGTGCCTGTTGGATGTCTGTTTTCCAAGTCCTATAGGTTTCGACCACATCACTCTTTTTCTTTGGGAAATATATCCACAGGAATCAGGAATAGTCGTCGACTATCAGCAGCCAGTACTTACATATATCCTTCCCAGGATTGTGGAGCAATGGGACCTCCAACATCGGAGTGTATGATTTGGAGGGGTCTTGAGCTGCAGAGTTCAGTCTCAGAGCTGAACAGAAGTTTCTTCATCTTTCTGAGAGTGCAGGGTTCACAAAAGTTTGGAGTTCCAGTGATTGTGTCAATTCCCTGCAGTTTTCCGTCATGGACCATTGACTCATTCAAGCAGTGGATATGTGTCCCATGTGCCGGTGGAGGAGGTTTATGTCAATGGAGGTGTGTGCTGACTCTGATGTGATCTCCAGTTTTAGTTTTACGTGGTAGAGCCCTTATGAGTGTGTTCCAACCATGATGGTGTCGTGTCCCTTCTTTACGGAGCAAACAGAGGAGTTCACTGGAAAAAGAGTTGATAGTCCAACGGCTGATAGTTGATTTATGGAGATGAGCGAGAGGTGGAATTCCGGAACAAGGAGCACATTGCTTAGAGTGATTTCATATGTTTCTCCTTTCACCTTTGACTGTACTATGACACTTCCAGACCCAATCACATGTGCAGTTGACTCATTTCTGAGTGTGATGGGGCTCAGAGTTTGGAACGAAGTGTAGGTGTGGAACCATGATCTATGTGGTATCATGTGGGATGTTGCACCGGAGTCAATGATGATTTGTTCAGGGGTTTTTCAGCTTTCATTGGATGACAAATAGGCCTGAACGTGTTTGATTAATGACTTGGTTACATGAGCGCTAGCTACATGTGCCTGTTTTGGAGGGTCAGAGGGTGATTCCAGAGGGTCCTCCAAAATGTTTGCCTTCTCCTTTCCTTTTCCTCTCCACTTTCCCTTTCAGAGTTCCTCAACCCATTTCTTGTACATGCAGCATTCATCTGTGGTGTGTCCGGAGTACTGGTGGTGTTCGTACCAGGCATCAGGTTTGCCAGGTCGCTTGTTGGATCTTTGGTAAGCCTTGTGTGCAGAGTTCAGAACTCCAGAGGGGTTGAGGCATGACTCTTCTGCAAGGATGCGTGTCTCTACGGTGTTGAAGGTGAGCTTGCTTTTCTCCATGGTGTTGATCATGGAGGAGGCAAAGGCATTCCATTCTGGGTTTTTCGGGAGAGAGTTTAGGAGGATGAACACGAGTACCTTTGAATCAATGGAGAATTTCATCCTGGCGAGCTTCTTTTCTAGGGTTCGAATAGATGTAATGTGCTCGGAGATGGTTCTGGAGTTCCATGCAGAGGAGAAGAGTTGTTGGTAGGTGTTATGACGGCTGGGAGGCTATCGTAATGGGGCCTTCGCTGACAAGGAGTCACTTGAGGAGCGACGGCGCAGTAGAGCCTGGGGATTTTCTACAGGTGCACGAAGTAGTATGCACTAGGGGTTTCCTATGCATGGGACAGAGTGGTACACACTAGGGTTTTCCTATGTGCAGGGACAAAGATTTGACTAGGATGGGAGTTTGTAGGTCGACAAGGACAAGGGTTCAACTAGGGTAGATACCCGTAGGCCGACAAGGGTTCCTTTAGGAAGGAATAACAAGGAGCGGTTACTTAGAAGTAAACTGAAGACTTAGAGAGAAAAGACAAAGGAGAAAGGCATAGATTGCCTTAGCGCAGGATGAGATACAAGGTGGTAACTTGAAGGAGGTCTAAGCTAAGGAATCTCTATCGTAAAAGAAGGGGTTTATATACCTGGGGATATGCGCACGGGCCAGGTGCAGAATAACACAGGATTGGAATAAACCGTGGGATAACGCGTATGGAATCGGGAGAAGTGTGTATCCTGTGTTTCGTAACAAATAGGATCAGAGATAGAAGGGAAGCATGGACACATGTATGGAGCATGTGAAACATGTGTCCAGTTATCATGGGATAATCAACCGAGTCGTGAGATAAGTGGAAGGTACCTTTGGTATAGAGCTAGAGGAAGCCGAAGGCGGGGAAAAGGAAAGAAGTCCAGTGGGCAGGCGAGGACATGGAGAATACATGGTCCAGGCGCTGGTAATACAAGAAGAGAGAGTAAATGTAGCAAGTGTAGAAAGGAAAAGAGAAGTCGTAACATTACCCCCTTAGTAAGGTCAAGGCTACGACAAAGACAAGACTTGGTTTCTAATAAAGGATGGGACCCCCGACCAGGGAACCGGTGACGTTGCCGTAGGCAGTGTCATCCCAGACATCTTCTTGGTCTGAGTAATTGCGCTTGTAGAGTGGGAAGGCGGAGCGTCAGACATGACAGGTGCGACAAGGTCCGTGGGGACGACGTGGGGTTCCAGAAGATCCAGAGGATCTAGAAGAGGAAGAGCCAGAAGACATCTGGCATGGTGGGGGAACACAACGGGGAGGAGGAGATGGGGTGCGGCGACAAAGGGGGCACTGGTTGAGGATGTGGCCCAGGGCCCAATGAAGGCATGAGGAACACTAGTGGAAAGGGCAATCAATTTTAAAATGCCTGAGGCGGCCACATTCATAACAAGTTTGGTGGGTGTGGGGGTGAGTGGTTGGAAGAGGAAGACAGCCATCAGCGCCTGTCCAGGCAGCTTCAATATGCTCCATTATACGAGTCTCTTCGGTGGAGAGCGGGGTGGTACTGGCTGATGGGATAGGAGTGGAAGGTGGGTTGGGAGCAACTAGAGGTCGCTCAACCTCAGCGGGGGAGACGGTGGGACGGGCGTGTCGGGCAATGCACTGATGTCCTTCTTCGAGGGTACGATGGAGTTCCTTGGAGATGGGTTTGGTTTGGGTGGCGATGGCGAGGAGATATTGGCGTAGGTCCTGGAGGAACGTCAACATGCCGAGCTGATGGAGTACAATAAGGAGATGGCACTGGATCTCCTTGGCATCGTGGTGAATGAAATGCGCAACATGGGTGCGCATGGGATCTGCGGCAGGAATGTGGGCCATGGCAATGATGTTCAAATTGGAGAGATACGCAGTGTAGAGCACGTAAAGAGGGGATGAGACATCTAAGTAGCAGTCCATGGCCATGGCAAGGCCGGGGTCGGTGATGAGCTCGGTGAGCTTGCAGATCTCGAAGACAGTGGGCAGTCTGTCTGAGAGGCAATAGGCAGAGGTGGGTACATCTACAGAAAGTACGGAAGCTTCAGCAGCAACTGGAGAAGCAACAAGAGGCTCCATAGGAGGAGTAGGAGGACATTGTTCTGCAATGTCAGATATGGAACTAGGATCATGGGGTATAAGTGGGGAACTAGGTCTCCAACAAACCAAAGCAGGAGGAGAATTGAGGTCCTCAGCATCACGGGGTTCAAGATCTTCAGGAAACAGGGTTTGATTTTCTTCTGGTGGAGATGGAATGGCGAGAGGGGAAACTTGATAGTGGCAGGAGAGGAGTTCACCAACGGTGATGGTGGAGATCTGGTCAGTGGGGGTGAACTTGATGGTCATAGTGGCTCTAGTCTAAGGAGAGAAGATGGAGGGGAACAGGGCTTTATACTCAAGGAGAGCAGAGTCTGCATTTTTCAGATTCCGTTCTGGGATCCATAAGTCTTCTTCGGCGGAGTATCCTTTCCATTGGATCAGGAAGGAACAGCGAGCCTTGGTTCCACGATGTCATACAATTTTCTCTATTTCATATTCCTCCTCACCTTCTATTAGGTCCGGAGGGGGTTAAGGGTAGTTTGGCCCGTGGATTTCGTTCTCACGGTAGGGCGTAAGAAGCGAGGCGTGGAAGATCGGGTGGATCTTCCAGGTCTTCAGGAGGCGGAGTTGGTACATGATCAGGGATAGTACCTTGATAATGGTAAAAGGTCCTTCCTGTTTTGCGGTGAATTTCGGATTGGCAATAGAGTGTTTGAGATTGCAGGCCTCAAGCCACACTTTATCTCCTAGGGCGAAGAGTTTGAATAAGCGACGAGTTTGAGCGGCCATGGTTTGCCATGCAAGTTCATGGGCGGTGAGGGCTTCGTCGTGGGCGGCTGTGAGGGCCTTGAGTCAGGAATCTATGGCTGGGAGGGAGGAATCGGAGATGACGGAAGGTAGGGTGTGGGGTTTGTAGCCCATCATTAAGAAGAACGGGGACTTTCTGGTGACGGAGTGAGGACAGTGGTTATGGGCGAATTTGGTGTGGGAAATGGTGTTATAACTCCTCGCTTTTGCCCCTAACTTTTCGCATCACGTGACTTTTCCCGCGATCACGTGATCACTTACACTCCTTTATCAGGTGACCCTAGACTCCTATCACGTGACCTTCCACTCTTCTCTGTCACATGATACTCATCTGATACTTCTTCTCACCCCTCTCCTTATCTCGTAGACCCTGACGTCATCAGTCCAGACCCCGGTCCAGTACCTCCTATCTCTTATCACCCTTATCTCTGATGTCATACCTCACCCATCACACACGGAATGCTTCTCCACTTCTTCCTTTCATTTCCGCTTCCACTCTATCCTTTTATATCCGTTTATTCCCATGACGTATCTCTTATCTCCTCGGTTCTCTCACACTACGTCATACCCTATGCCCTTTACCCCATATGTACTTGTATTCTCATACCTTAGCGTTCCATTATATATACGGTCCCTTGACACTGGAATCGCTAGTTCGATTCTAGTCGTCTTTGGGACCTGTCCTGCAGTTCACCTCCCTGGTTGACTCCACTAGCGTCAGATCACCTCATTACCATTGTTTATCTTCGTGGAGGTATCTCCCATCGTCAGGTAGTCAAACCCTGATACAGACTAAGCAAGAGGTTTCCTTGGGCTGCTGCCAGTCAAGCCACCGCCTCATTTCTCAGCGAGTCTCTTCCCTTTCTCTTCACGTTACTCCTTCGCCTTTTCCCCTTCAGTCTTCCCTCGGTCTTGGCTTAGTTCGTAACAAATGGAGTCAGCCCATGACCCTGGGTTCGATTCACAGTAGATGCAGAGATACTGTAAGTCTCGACTTCTTGATTGACATGTTCTGTTTCTCCATCCGTCTGCGGGTGATAAGTGGTGGAAAGGGCAAGATTGTACCTGAGGAGTTGCCCAAGCTCTCAGGCAAAGGCACTGGTGAACTGTGGGCCACAGTTGGAGATGATTTTGTTGTAAAGTCCGAAACGGAGGAAGACTTTATGGAAAAAGAGGTCGGCGACCCCTTCAGCGGTGATGGTTTTCTTTGTGGGGCAGAGAATTACCCCCTTAGTAAGCCCATGGTCTACCACAACCAGAAGGGAATCCATGCCGGCAGGCGTGACAGGCAGGTCGGTGATCAGATCACAGGAGATCTGTTGGAATGGGCGAGATGCGGAGGATTTGATAGGGATGA
This sequence comes from Boletus bicolor, assembly GCA_003316205.1. Taxonomy (NCBI): domain Eukaryota; kingdom Fungi; phylum Basidiomycota; class Agaricomycetes; order Boletales; family Boletaceae; genus Boletus; species Boletus bicolor. The sequence goes on from QFEM01000500.1 coordinate 52,023, forward strand.
GGGGTGGGGTGGAGGGGTGAGTATTGGATTTGGACTGTTGGCACATGGCACAGCCTTCGACATAGCGGCGGACATAGGAGGCGAGACTGAGCCACCAGAATTCAGCGGCAACAAGTTGGTGGGTCTTGAGGAACCCGGGGTGGCTGGCAGTCTCATGATCATGGCAACACTGTAGAATAGAATGACAAAGGGCATCATTGGCGGGAACATAGACACGTCCCTGGTAGGTAAGGATGCCAGCCTCCATCTGCCAGTCGGCAAGGCAAGATCGGAAGGCAGGGGGAATCTCTTCATTCATTGACTGAAGAGCCTGAAGGACGAGGGAGTCAGACTGTGAAGTTTCCTTGATCCACCAGTGAAGGGCGGAATCGATAGTCTGAACAAAAAGGGACTTAGGGAGGAGGGTAACACCCTCATTGTCAAGGTCGGACTTTGGGAGAAGGTCCGGACGGCAAGAAAGGGCATCTGGTATTGAAAAGTTGTATGCCACAGACGTGACTGGCTGGTGAGGCGAGATGAAGCGACAGATGTTATTCACGATAACGGACAAGGTATGGTAGAACGAATGACTATGAGATAAATTAGGTAGCGGATTAGGTAAGCAATGGGATAGCGAACGATTCTACTCCAATATCTGGGCCCGTGAGGAGAGATCTGGGAATGTGGATCATCTTGAGATCAAAGTCGGTGAGGTCAATAAGCCAGCGGGCTTGGCGACAATTGAGGGTCTGGGGTTGTCGGAAATAGGTGAGGTTCTTGTGATCCATGAAGACCTGGACAGGGAAGGCAGAACCGGACAAGTAATGCTGCCAGGCCTTAAGCTGGTGGATGACCGCGAGGAGTTCACAATCATAGATGTCGTAGTTCCATTCTGCCAGGGAGAATGACAAGGAGATATAGGAACAAGGGTGCCAAACTCTGTTGGCGTTGGTCTGTAATAGAATACCACCGGAGGCATGTTTAGACACATCCGTGGCGATGGCAAAGGGGGCTGAAAGATTTGGCATCTGGAGAACAGGTTTCTTCAAGAAGAGTTCCTTGAGGATGGAGAATGCCGATTGGCAGGCGGAGGACCAAGACCAAGCAGATGCTTTCTTGATAAGATCAATGAGTGGGCGGGTGATGTTGGAGTAATTGGGGATAAAATGCTGATAGAAGTTGGTGAATCTGAGGAAGGAGCAGACATCTTTGACAGATGCCAGAGTGGGCCAGGAGGTGATCCCATCAAGTTTGACAGGGTCCATAGCGAGTTGACTGGGTTTAACGATCATGCCAAGGTATTCTGTTATGACTCTATTGCGAACGATAAAGAACACCACAAGGCTTGACTACTCACAGGCTACACGGGTCCTGGTGAACAAAGAAAGGAGGATGGAGGAGAAGTCCAGATCCAGTTGATGCAGGCCTACAAGGAAGGAACAAGTCCTCCAGGCAATGACCAGTAAAGCAAACAACAAAGTGGATTAGACTGGCGATTCCAGTCGCAAAGTACCTAGCTTATATATGTTACAGGCGCGTGCACAGACCATGCTGTGCATGAGAGGAACTACCATAAATAGATTAATGAGAGAAGCTAGGCACGGGAAAGAAGTAACGGAGATTAAAGGGGCAGTGTGAGGGGAGCAGAAATTAAAAGGGTGCGGGTACCATGAGGTATGACGTCATAGGTTCTAGACCTAGTCATGTGCTGGTTCCCATGGTCATGTGCACTGATCACATGACTGGAAAAGAAAAGATTTGAAGTTTGAAAATGTTTGAAAATGTTCATATTATAACATATTCGACCTCATCAGTGGCAAACTTGCACTTTTCAAGCTTCAAGTGCAGGTTGAGTTCGGTCATGCACTAAAGGACACGTTTTGTCCGTTCTTCATGGGTAGTGGCATCAGGAGAGGCAATGAGGAAGTCATCCATATAAATGATGAACCATCCTTTGGCGATCATATCTCTGAAAGAATCATTCATGAACTGCTGGAACATGGCTGGAGAATTGCAAAGACTGAAAAACATAACTGTGGGTTTGAAGAGCCCCTTGTGGGTGACGAAGGTGGCCTTCCATTGATGTCCTTCTTTGATTTGGACATTGTTGTATCCCCACCAAACATCAAATTTGGTGAAGACTTTGGCATCTCGGAGTTTATCAACGAGATCAGAGATCAGAGGTAGAGGGTATGCATCACGAATGGTATGGTCGTTGATGTATCAGTAGTTGAAACGACCAGCGACAATTCTTTATTCTTCTTTCCATTTTCATGCCAAGTCCCCTTATCTTATCTTATCTAATCTTATCTTGATCTTTCCAGAATGTTCTATCAGTGACGTCACCACGATGTCATCATGACATCATATTACCAATCTTCTGGAACATTCCTTTTCCCAGGCTTGCCCTAAAGCAAGCCAGTAGTATAAGTAGTCATTCAAACCCATATACATACTTCAATTTCGGTATTCCATTTCTTTTGCCCGAATATCACACTTAGTGACTTGGTCATTTTTGTGGCCTTTTCATAATACCAAAACTACCTCTTCGTCGCCAAGCCCTTCGCTCCCCGACGCCCCTTTGTCGCTACATTTATAGTTTTTGCCTTCTGACGCGCACTTCGCTGCGTCGTTGTCTCCTTCGCCCTTCCTCTTCTCCCTCCTTTAGACATTCCTACTCGCAGCGTGCGTAATTCGAGCCTTCGGGTCGTTGCCGCAAGAGTGTCTGGTCGACGGCTCTAGGAAACCGTTGGGATCTGCTGCATGCACCTGCGGGTTGAGTCCTTAGATCGTTGGTTTTCGTCTCCACCTTCCGTGTTTCGGGCTCTTCACCTGAGCACACTGAGAGCTGTGACCTCAGGCTTAAGAGGAAAAAGTGATAGGCACTTGACGCCTACGGGAAAAGCACCCGCCCCACACTTGCATATACGGTCATCCGCCGTCTAAATAAAGATAACGTTGCTACCGGGCATAGAGCACTAGCCCCCGTTGTCGGTTGAGTGTCTAACCGTCCGTACGCTGGTCCTACGCTAGTGGACCCAGGTTCACGTGATCACCTGTGACGTCACGTCTGACGAGG
>QFEM01000502.1:0-17429 GCA_003316205.1 Boletus bicolor
ATACTGTAATACTCTAAAATGACATGCAATTTTAAAACGCTCATATCTCCATGAGTTCTCAACCGTTTTTCATAAAGAAAATATGAGCGGGTAGCCAAGAATCGGAAGTATTTTTTAGGGTGAACCGGTCTTTCAAAAGACCAGTTTTAGACCGCAACTGGACCGAAAAAGACCGAAAATATGGTTTTTTTTTTGTCTCAGTCCGGTTTTTTTCCTTTTAAGAAAATTCTAGGACCAGTTGTGGTCCAGTCTTTTTCAAAAAAGACAAAAGACTGGACCCAACCAGACTTTTAGACTCTAGGCATAGCAGCTAGGAGTTCGCAGAACTACTTGTTCATGTGACCCAACAACTCCCTGCATACATCAGCCTATGCCGTATTTGGTGAGAACCTGTTTCCCAGGTGCTCAGGAGCTAGGCCCCACAAGCCCATCAGTCATGCTCCAAAGAAACCACATTCTACAGCAGAACACCCCTCAGACCAATTGCAGTCAAAAAATAATGACCCAGTGCTGGTCCCACTGCTTTCGCAACCTGAGTGACCTCATATGCCGGTTCGCGAACCTACTCTACCACCACCTCCTGTTATGCCTCCACATGCCCCTAGACCACCTCCTGCTGGTCCTCCAGCTTTACCTCCTCATCATGAGCGAATTTGTCACCCCCTTACTCAACCTGGAAATGTTCATGGTGAACACCACCATCCTACCAAACAAGTAAAGAACATTGAGAAGGCTTCCACTTGGAAGAAATTGGTTGGTGAGGAGAAAGAGAGGGTGCAGATACCAGACACTCCTAATGTCCCTGGTGGCCTCCCTCCATCACCTACTCCTTCTGAGGACGATGTTGAGTGGATCACCAGTGAAGGGGGAGAAGCTCTCATCAATTTTCTCTGTTCTCGTGCAATTCCACTTGCGTAGTCATCCAATTCTCCCAACTATCGGGAATGGTCCCTTTGGGACATAAATAAATTACCTGCGGCAGAACAATCTGCATGGCGGAAGACCTGTGACACTGAGCTTGAAATGCTCAAGCAACGTAAGGTATGGGAAATAGTTGATCGCTGTTAAGACCATGCCGACAATCTCTGGGTGTAACTCCAGAACTCCAGAGTTTGCAGGAATAAGGACATTGGCTTCACTGTATGTGGTGCACCCTTGCTATTGATTGGGTCCTTGGATTTTGGAGCAGAGGTTCAGAAGCAAACAATAAGATTGACTGAGGTTATGAGGGGTGGAGATGATTTAGAGAGGGAATAGCCAGTGTTTAAGTCAATTATCTAGCTGAACTACAGTACTAGATACGAAGATTTATATACGGAGGTAAAATGGGAGACAGAGTACTAAAGTCTGGGGGTACAAGTATTTTTGAGGGGACAAGTATTTTCTAGGGTGAGTAACAAGACAGAGGAAACTAACCAAAGGATCAACAGATAACTACAACGGAGTCAGGGATAATGGGGAAGTCAGGGCATAGGGTGAATGGAGTCTAACAAAAGTATTGGAAATATACTTTACAGGATAGATGAAATGGAGGGGCAACTCCGGAGGACCGGAGTTGCGATATAGATGATATAGGACTGGAGTTGGTGCGTACAGCACCAGAGATGTCAGAGGTGTCAGAGGTGGACTTGTGGATTTACGGGATATGACAATCACCCTGATAATCGTAAGGTTATCAAAAATCAATGGGTCTTTAATGTCAAGTCTGATGGCAGGAAACGTGCATGATTAGTAGCGAAAGATTTTTCCCAAGTCAAAGGATTAGATTATGATCAAATATTCTCGCCTGTTGTGCGATTTGAAATGGTGCGATGCATGTTCGCCCTAGCCACCATTAATGGTTGGCACCTCTCAGGACTTGATGTCCAATCTGCCTATTTATATGGCATTCTGGAAGAAGAGCTCTACATGGAGTTTCCAGAAGGGTATGCCCCCTCTTATTTAAAAGGCAAGGTACTCAAACTCCTACATGCCATATACGGTCTTAAACAAGCCAGCATTACATGGTGGCACGCACTTGACGCTTCTATGAAGGAATTAGAATTTGAATGGCTCAGAACTGATGCTGGTCTGTTTCTGTACAAGCAAGGAAATGACTTAGTACTCACTATAATATATGTCAACGACGCAATCTTTTGCAGTCCCTCAAAGAGCCTGGTTGAAAGACTTAAGGCCACTTTCATGGAAAAGTGGGAATGTCACGATCTCAGGGAACCATCTGAATTCCTCTGAATGAATATTTGTCAAGAAGGTCACCATATTATAATTGACCAGCGGAATTACCTTGACAAAGTGTTAGAATGCTGCAGAATGATCAACACTAAGCCAGTATGCACATCTCTACCGCAGGGATATTACCTAGCGAAGAGTGATGGTCCAGTGAACACAGAGCTTCGTACTCAGTTCCAAACAGTTATTGGATCATTATTATATCTCATGATTGGCACATGGCCCGATATCTCATATGCTGTAACTCAACTTGCCTGTCAATCTGCCAACCCATCATAAGAGCATCTCAAGAAGGCTCTATACATCTGTCGTTACTTAGTCGGCACTAGTGATTATTCGCTAGTTTATGATGGTGACTCTGGCAAAGGCATTATTGCCTGCACTGACTCTGACTGGGGTCAAGATAAAATCACCAGTCACTCGCAAACAGGTTATTACCTAAAATTAGTGAATGGTGTGTTTTTGTGGAACTCACACTTACCAAAAAACCACTGCTCTGTCTTTTACTGAAGCAGAATATATGGCTTTGAGCAATTGTTCTTGCCAAGTCATATGGATTAAACAGATGTTCGAGGAAATCAGGTATAATCTCAAACCCATTCCCATCTGTGGTGATAATCAAGGCTCACTATTTATAGCCGAAAACCCTGTCACTGAAAAATGATCTAAGCATATTATGATTAAATATCATTTTGTTCATGACACTGTGATGACCTTTAAACAGGTCAGTTTATTTTATATCCCTGGAAATGACAACCCTGCAGATATGTTCACCAAGAACCTCAGATATGTCAAATTCGAGAAATTTAGATCACAGTTAGGTTTAGAGTTTCATAACCTTGCCTTTCCTATGGATTGAGTGATTGAATATTCACAATATATGTCTAGATTTACTACGGTATATCAGACAAGGGAGAGTGTTGAACGTAGTAATACTCTATATGTAGAATAGTTCACACACTCATTGTATTTAGATACAAACTCAGCTGTGCTGAGTTACAATTGATTCTTAATCTTGAACCAGCGCCCATTTCATTAAGCCAGGTACTCCAGGTATGTCATTCTGTGCATGGCTCTGCCATTACATGCCCCGCTTCAACAACAACCTGATGCAAGACAAACACATTTGACGTCAGGATCAACAATGTCCTCAGAATCTCCCCTGTGTCATGGTTCTCCATAGCCACCTTGTTTTCGTCCCTGCACACTGATGACAACAACCCCTGAACTGATCATGCTTGCCACTGGACAGGCACACTGATCGTTCAGTCTCCTAGTGCTCTGCTGCTCCTCAACATCATCTTCACAGCCAACAAATCTGGCAGCACCATCCCAAACTGAACGACCTTGACCAAGCCCAACAATCCCTGCCCATTGAATTGCACTACACCCTGTCATATCCCATAAATCCACAAGTCCACCTCCAACACCTCCGACATCTCTGGTGCTGTATGCACCAACTCTGGACCTATATCGCCTATATTGCAACTCTGATCCCCTGGAGTTGCCCCTCCATTTCATCTATCCTGTAAAGTACATTTCCAATACTTTTGTTAGACTCCGTTCACCCTATGCCCTGACTTCCCTGTTATCCCCGACTCTGTTGTAGTTACCTGTTGACCCTTCAGTTAGTTTCCTCTGTCTCATTACTCACCCTAGAAAATACTTGTCCCCTCAAAAATACTTGTACCCCCAGACTTTAGTACTCTGTCTCCCATTTTACCTCCATATATAAATCTTCGTATCTAGTACTGTAGTTCAGCTAGATAATCGACTTAGACACTGGCTATTCCCTCTCTAAATCATCTCCACCCCTCGTAGCCTTAGTCAATCTTATTGTTTACTTCTGAACCTCTGCTCCAAAATCCAAGGATCTGATCAACAGCAAGGGCACACCACATACAGTGAAGCCAATGTCCTTATTCCTGCAAACTCCGGAGTTCCAGAGTTACACCTGGAGATTGTCGGCACGGTCTTAACACACCCAGTCAGTGCTTGCATCACAAACATAATGGCCACACACCTGCCTTGTCCACCTTGGCAGACCATAACACCGCATTTACAACCATGCCCAGCATGCAATCATCTGCATCTATGGTTTTGATTGTAATTAGGTATGCCTTGGGTGCTACTACCTCATTGAACAATGCCAGCTCTTGGCATGGAGACGATGCTAGTCACACAGCTCAGCTGTCAAGGTGTGCTGTCTGTGGCTCATGGGGCTCAATTACCCAAGCTCCCTCTTTCAATGTCACCACAGGGACCTATGCCATCCATCCATCACGACCACAAACAAGAGTGAGAATGCTGATGCAGAAATCACCAGGCATGCCCAAGACTAGCTTGCTATAAATGGTATGCAGAAATGAAATTTTCATTTCGTTTGCCAATCTCATTCACTCACTTATTACAGGTAATATGTCCGACACTGAAGAACAGCCTCACTGGCAGAAACATACAGCCGTACCATCTGCATGTGTGACATGTGCCGAGAATGCTGCTGATCTAGAGCTTTCCTCCCACCGGAAAGCTCAGGTAGCAATGCAGCCCTGAAGGTGACAGTACAGTGAATACACTGGCACCTGGTGGTGAGGTTGGCCCAAAATGGACTCGAAAAGTCCTTGATGTTGATGCCACCACGTCCTCAGCCGAATCTGATGCTGAGAGCCTGCCCAAAAAGAAAAAAGGTATGTTCGCAGCAATTGTATACTAATTCCTTATGAATACTTCATAGGGCTTCAGAAGGATTGCATAGCATCACAGGCTAATGGACCTGCCTGTGATGGGACCAGATCTAACGGCCTGCTCAAGGACATCCAAGTCATTGATGTGAACAAGCCAACCAAGAAAGGACAAGCTGAATGCACTCAAGACATTGATGCACACTTCTCTGCTCCATACCTGAGCTTGAACAACAAGAAGGTTCGGGATTGTAACACTTGCAGGTGTGTTTTTCTTCACATTATTAATTTTTTCATTAACCGTCTATATACTAGCAAACAACTCAATAAGCATATCACTATTGTCAACCAAACAACTACGTTGCAACATCACCAGCAAGCAGCCCACAAGGAAGCATATCAGAAGTGGGCTGCTGACAACGGTTTCACATCTATGTTACCTGTGGACACCAAATGCTGCCAAGATGAAGAAGCTCGTCAACACGACACTGCCTCATCCAGCACCATCAGTAGGCAACCTTCGCTTGACAGTCATCTTGTGCCAGCAGGCACAATTGTTCAGTATTCGGAGTCTGCATTTCGTAATGCCGCTATTGAGTGGCTTGTTGCAACAGACCAAGCAATTTCGCCAATGGCAATTAATTCACTAATGAATGATACTACAGCTATTCATTGCATGGCGTTAGATTGTGATTGTGCACTTTGCGCTTTTAGAGTAGTTTTCCATATTTAGACATCAGCCACATTGTGGCTGAGTGTTTGTGTTTGTTTCCCCACACTATCCATAGTCGGAGTTCCTCTGTCAGCGCTTTCCCCAGTTTCTGACAGAGGACTCCAGGTATGTAGTCACATAGACTCGAATATATTAGTTTCTGACAAAGGACTCCAGCTGAGTGAATCCAGCTGCTAACAATGAGTGATGAGGGTGACAGCTGATAGTGGCAATGAACAGTGAAAATGTCGAGCTGGCAATTCCGAATGTGACTGTAAAGGAATCAGATGGAATGGACAATGAGTGACGAGAGTGACAGCTGATAGTGGCGACAAACAGTGAAAATGTCGAGCAAGTGATGAGAGTGATGAAAAGGAAAAGGGTGGGGACTTGAATCTAATACAGTTTGCCGATATAAATGTCTTTGTTCCAAATGTTCCTTGCCACCTAAGTGATAGTTTAGTATCTAGGCTCTAGAAGTGTATGTTGACGTACCAGATCTTCTGCTTCTTTGTCATATCCCTATTGGACATGTCAACATTGAAATGTAGAAATGCCAATTTGCACGTCACCTCCTGTTGTTCCCTTACTTAATGAGTTGTAGTACTCCTTGAACTCTGCTGTAGTTCCGTTTGTTGTTTCCCTAAATGCCTTGAGCCAACGGTGCACACATAGATTTCTTGATGTGGACTGTAGTAAGAACAGTAATGTGACATAGTTGGATAAAGCATACCGTCCATTGCGTACAGGTCCTGGTCGAATTTTTGGTGTCTTCTTAGAAATGTGACTGGATATGATTGGTTGAGTGGGTGTAGTGGGTTTGTTTGCAGATTCACCTGAGTTTGGGACGGTGATACCAAGTCCAGTAGTGAACTCTGCAAGTCTGAGCCTATCATAGATCATAAGTAGAGTCACTAAATAAATATATTAGTACTCACAGAGGATTGCAATACTGTATAACAGGTGTCCGTGGATCTGGAACTGACTCTGACTGAGCCATACTTGGATAATGATTTGTCATAGTACTACTAGAGGCAATGGGTTGGGTATTGGCTGTGGTAGTAGTAGCCGGATTGAGAACAGCACCGGCAGAGTAATCTGATTGACGGAATCAATTGGAGGAGAGATGACTGCAGTCAGGTTGAGAATGGTAGCAGCAGCAGGGGTAGGCTGAGTATTGACCAAGTCAGTTGGAGCATTGCACTTGATTGTGCTTGAATTGAATTTGGCAGCAGCAGGAATAGACTGATTGACTGGATTGGTTGGAGGAGAGACAACTGTAGTTGGGTTGAGAATGGTGGCAGCGGCAGGGGTTACATGACGCTTTAGCTTCTGATTGTTGACAGCTGGATTCACTCAGCTGGAGTCCTCTGTCAGAAACTAGTGTATTCGAGTGTATGGTACTACATACCTGGAGTCCTCTGTCAGAAACTGGGGAAAGCGCTGACAGAGGAACTCCAACTATGGACAGTATGGGGAAACAAACACAAACACTCAGCCACATTGTGGCTGATGTCTAAATATGGAAAACTACTCTAAAAGCGCAAAGTGCACAATCACAATCTAACACTGGAGCCCTGTGGGTGTTGGTGGCAAAAGCCAGAGGTTGTAGTTGCAGACGTCAACCTTGACGAGCTCTTACTTTCTTACCAGCAAAACAGGCCAGGGAATGCGGAGCCAGACCACCCCGCTGCCGCTCTGGTTCTCTAGGAGGAGAAATTTGTTTTTTGCAATAGCATTGCAGCAGCCATCTGGAAAGGGACTCAGTGCGCTCAGGCTCAAGCTGATGACTCAAGGGATGAAGGAGACGGTGTCCTTCCGCAGTTGCTCAGAGAAGTTGCTGATGTGAGGTCGCAGGCTTGTTGGCTGGCTCCAACTAAGCAGCCCAACGAGCTGGCATTCAAAGTCTTATTACCACCCCCTAGCCCCCCTTCAAAGAGGTATGCTGCCAGAGCCCCACGAAGCCCCCAGGCTGTACTCATTCACTTTTCTTTCATACAAAAAGTTGATGTTGCCCCTGCCAGCAGCTGAAGTGCCCCCCTGGAGGCAAGTGGTATTCAACTAGGCAACCAGAGGCAGGAGCATGCTAAGGGGAGGCGAAAGCACAGTCAGAAGCATGCCTCCAATCAGGAGGCAAACAACCCCCCCCCTCACTCCCATGCACCTCCCCTCCCCACTTGGACTGGTGCTGTTGCTGGTTTGCCTGCTACTGGCAGACGGGATGGCAAAGGGGCTCATGAGCAGCACTCAGCAAAGAGGCTGGTGGACCCATACACCATTGCAAAGCATGTACGTCAGCTAATGATGAGGGCGTGGGCAATTGGTAAGGTTGTTCAGCATACGCAATTTGATATGCACCTTGCTAAGGTTACTCAAACTGAATGGACTGGTTGGACCATGTTGAAGCACTCTGATCAAATGGCCATGCAGGATCTATTGGTGTCTGGCAGGGTGTGGAGTAAGCTGATGGAGTTCCATCGAGTTTCATATGTGGAGCATGTTTGACTTTTGGCTGATGGAGTAGAGCTAGAGCTAACCTGCTTAGGATGCAGCCAGTCATGATCTTTGATGCAAGCAACCATCTGCTGGTGGTGCGTGCTCATCAAGCACAGTGGATGGTGGACCAGATGCCTGAACTACATATTCTGCTGAGTGATCTTGTTGCTGACCTCCCCCAGACAGCTACTTGGCAGAGGCATGTCCAAAATCCTTGGGAAAATCACATGCCCTTTTTGCTTGGCTGGCACTGCCAGTACACACAGGTTAGTTCTTCATCACACCTATTTTTATTTTGGCATGGGCAGCTGGTTCTAGGCCCCCACCCTTCTAGAGCAGCATAGGCTGGATATTGATCAAGCCACTTCCTTCATTGATCACAAGCTGATTCAAAAACTCACATAAGTTGAGTTGGCATTAATTTTTAGAGGCTGTAGTTTGACTGGTTTGTGATAGAAAATTTGTTTGCAGCATGCTAAGACTTTATTTTCCAGAATGTGCTGCCAGGTATCAGCATGCCATTGACTTTTGGGTTGGTCATGGCTACAAGTCCCATTTTGATCTATTTTTCAACTTCTGCCCCAACATCCCTTTGGAGAATAGTCGTGTGCATACTCTTCCTTATGCTGATCATAAAAATATTGCTGGGGGAGTATGTGCTTTAGTTGCCTATCACAAGAATAGTGGGTCCCTCCATTCCATTATAGACTTGCACTTATTAATGGTTTTTTCTAGAGTCATTCAACTCCAAGTTAAAGGCTTGGTTGGTTATATGGGAGCTTGGGGTAGTTGCTGAGCTTCCTGTGGGTGTGCTGATGCTATATCCCTCTGTAAGGGCAAAAAAAGGGATGACAATGACAAATAGCACCGTGGGGTTCAAGATGGGTGCTGCAAAAAAGGCCAGGCTTTTGCCACTTCTGGTAGGCAAAATGGCAAGGACATGGTCGTTTGACAAGCAACTCTGGACAAGCTTGGCCTGGTGGACAGATTTGAATGAAAAATTGACTGGTCCCAGAAACAAAACTCTGAGCCAGGAAGGGTGACATGAGTAAACTATGAGGGGGGAAATCTGGGGGGATGGAAGGGGGGGGGTTGTGTGAAGCTGCGCTGTTCGTGAAGGAGGCAAGGTCTGAACCAAACCCTTGGAGTATACTGGTCCAATGCAGTAAGACAGAGGAATAAAAGTCTTGCATGCTCTCCTTCATAAATGACAGAAGAGCTGGCTTAAGTGCATTGAGCATGTGATCCACGCTTTCCTGTGGCTTTGACTCGTGGATGATCTTGACTTGGTGGAAGCTTGGATGTGAGCAACCCATGCACACATGCCATCAAGCAGAAACCTGCTGCATGGGCTGAACTGTGGTGTGTAATATGGTAGCCAGAGCATTAGTGCCTTGAATACCATAGTGTGCATTGGCAACAACACTTGAGTGTCCAAATTGAGAGTGGATGGAGAGTAGGTCATGATCATCTGGATCCGGAGCACCGTAGTCCATACCGGAGAGAGAGCATAGCATCGAACACATCACTTGACGATAATCCCTGAGTAACAGCAACCGACCAAGGTGTCTTTCTGTGTACTGCTAAAGTATGATGGAGAATTTCTTACTATCCAGGACGACACTGTGGTGGATGAAGAGAAAGCTCAGATAATTCTGAGCCTTGGGAATGTCCATAACAAAAGAGGCAAAGTGAGCAGCTACAGGATACAGCACGCTGAGGGCGAAGATAATCACCCTGGAGATAGAATGGGCTGGGGTCCTACAATGACGGACCACCAGTCAACCTTCAACACTGGTAAAGTACACTTCATCTTGCATCATTCTACTCAACAGCCATCCATAATGTGTTGCCAGCCCAGTTTTATCCTGGGAGACAGCAGAGGTCCCTTGAAGGTCTTCTCGAGGATGGTCCACAAACCACATGTGAGGATTGGCTGGATCCGTTCTAGAGTCAATGTATCTGAGCACATCGGAGAAATCGCAGTCGAGAGTGAGTTTTTGCAGCAACATCTCCGTTTCCTGTCAGACAGAGACAATGGATTGTCAAAGTCGATTTACAGAGAGGGGAAAACCATCTACGAATAGAGTGGTCATGGATGTGTCCCAGATAAACTGTGGAAGGCCCAGCTCTTGATACACCAGGATGCTCAATAGTGCATGCCTCTGGTGGAGGTAGGTGAAGAGCGTGGGTCTTCCGTCAGTGATCAGATCCTTGACATGCTGCTTGTATGCTCTAAGAAGCCAGGGTTAACACAGGAAGGCAGGGTTTGATGAAGCAGGGGCCTTGGACAGGACCTCCAAGATGGCAGTGGCCCTGAAACACCACTGAGCAGTGGAAATGTTGGGGGGGACCGCAGAGGCCTTGGTGGTGTTGCCAGCATCGTCCCTGAGGTGGTAGGCAACAAGAAATAGGGTGAAAAGATCCCTATGGTCATTACAGAGAGCTTCCAGGCTAAGATACCTGAGAAGTGAAAGAATGGTGGAATGAATGCAGGATAGAATGGTCCAAATGTCATTAGAACTGAGTGTGTCATGAAGTGAAGAAAGTTCTTCGATGTGGAACTTGTGAAAGGGTATGTGAAACCCAGGAATTGGGCTGGACATGTGTTGAAGGAGGAAGACAAGGAATAGACTGATGAAGCAGGAATGCTTCAAGAGAGTTTGATGTTCCTGAAGGCTTTTGAAGGGCTATGATACCAGTTTCCCAGATGACAAGATCAAATGAGCTGTGAGGATAGGAAGGGATGATATATGGGGGGAGATGGACAAGTGTACTCTTCAACAGCCAGCATGAGTTGATGATGCTCAACATCTGTGGACGGGGGGCAGCTGACGGTAGCGTGGAGCTCGTGCAGGTTCACATTGACAAGCAAACCATCCCAACCGAAATACATCAGAAGTCTTGTATAGCTGAATGGAATCCACGTGGGCCTCCACATCACTTAACAGAGAGCCAGAGGGGGGTACAATAACATGCATTACTTTGATCAGCTGCCAGTGTATATTGTGGCCTAGCAGATGAGCTTTGACAGTCGTATAGGAACGCACTGCGTTAGGGTGGTGGTTTTGACAGTGTTCCCTGAACCTCCTGCAATTGGAAAAGACGGATGGATGACTACACCCAACGACAGTACATTTGACTGCATCGACCACAAGGATGCCAGGGATAGGTGAAATAGGGCCAGGAAAGATGCTTAATGGATTGTGTGCATTCAAGCTGACGAGCATATTCTTGAGTTCAAGCTTGCTAGGAAAAGAAGAGTGTGGTTGTTGCTGGTGGTTCATATGTAGGTGACTGTAAGTGTGCTCATATTTGATGGGAACTTTACACTCAATGCATATAATGAGATGATATGTTGGATCAACTTGGAGACCCAACAATGCCAATGATGCAAGTGCTTCAGAGGCTGATGGTTGGGGGAGTGGGGGATCTTGAGTGCCAACGATATTGGCAGCACAAAGGGACATTTTGTGAGGAGATGGGCTGGTAGGGGGGGTGGGGGGCTGGGTGGTTGGATCGGACGAGGATTGTGGCTGGGATAATGGGGTGAGATGGTGCATGGGTGCTTGGAGTTTAGGAGGATCAGACACGTTTTGAGGTGGTTTTATGGGGCTCCAATCCTGAGGGCGAGGGGGTGTGCTCATCAAAGATGGCTGGAACACCATGAGCTGTGCTTCCTGCCAATCTTGGATAGAGAGATCTGACATGGCATCATCATCAGCCATAGAGACATCGATGCCAGAGAAGCCTGTGTTGTTTGATGTGCTTGATTCAGGCTGCTTGGTGTGCAAGGGGGAGTTAGGGAAGGTGTCATTGTCGACAGGGTGTGGCTTCTTTTGGCACAGAGAGTACACCTTCTGATAGCTATGCCTGGCATGCTTAGGATTGCCACAGGGGCAAGACAGCTTTTCCATGTGGCCACCTTGAGTAATCAAGATCATAGAGCCTACACTGAATGTGAAAATGCATGACAAAGAAAGTGCATACATCCTACCATCGTACTGAACATTTCGACTGAGCGAATGGAGATCGGTGAAGTGCTTGTTCAGTTTTTCCTCCAAGTGCTTTTCATTTTGGCAAGAAATCTCCATGGAGCATGCAGATACTGAGCATTTGTGTTTACAGCTTTCAAGAAAAGAGCAAGTCAGCGTCAGCATGGCATGGCATGAAGAAGCGCAGTGGAGCCATACACCATGTTGTTGGACATTGTCAAACGAGAAATTGTGCACGAGCTATATAGAAATAACAGAGATCAAAGATGTAAAACACTCTTGCATGTCCCACAGAATAAGTGTGAGTGAGGGGCTCCATCCAGGGGAGGGATGAAAAGTACAGGTGGTCAGGTCACTTGATCATCATGAATGTTATGTAATGGGTCATTAACCACAGCTCATTGACTAGGTGGTCGACAATACGTAGATGCCCCATTGATGAACTGAGCATCGCATGGATGGGTGGGTATGAGTACTGCAGGTCCAGGAGAGGAATAATGATCAGGTTGAGATGACAATGTTGAAAAAAACTGACTGGCTATTAAGGTGCAGGGGATTGGGGATTGACACCCGAGCCAGCAATGAAGGGTTGGTGAATACCCAAACACTGATGAAGAGAATTGAGTCCTCTGGGCACTAGAACAATGCCCATGATCTCACCTGCTGATCAACTGACCCCAAAAGCTTGGAAGGATGAACATACACACCTCGATGAGAATGTGAGCAAGAACAGGCTGAGTGATCAGTAAATGAATGCCTCTCACCCATAAGAAATGCCGGGACTACTGGTGATCGAATCACCCATACAGTGTGCCAAATATGATGCTTCAACATCCACATGACACAACCTATCTTGTTGACCGGGGTGGTCAACAAGGTTTGTCAGCAAGGGCAGATGGATTGGATACAGTTGACAAGAACCGTCAACAAGGATGGCTCTGGATGATCGAAAACGGACCCGGTCATTGACAACACAGATCAATCAAAGGGCAATTACTGTAAGAAAGTTCTTGCATGATATGAAGAATGAGTCACGAGTCAACAATCTAGTCAGTCTAACCCTAATGGCTAACAAACTGAGGGTTCCCCCCCAGACTCCCTTTCACGACAGCTATAATCCTAACTGATCTAAACAACCCTAATAGCTAACTAACTGGGGGGTCCCCCCCTAATCCCCTTGTATTAGTAGAGAGTAGAGAGAAGGCTGACATGTTCAGCAAGGGGATTGAGAATAAAATAACAATATGCTTACCAAATGTTGAGGAACAAGAGGGACCACAGGAACAACGTCAGAGAGTCAGTGCGAGCTAGGAGTTCATTGATGACAAACCACAGCCAGATATGCACTGTGCAAGAAGGAATGAATAAAACATGGGAGAAATACATACACTCACAGAATGACCAAGGGGGGTGCAGACCCAAGAGCGACCACCAGGATCATCGTCTAGGGTCACTGTTGACATGGCCAAGTGGTTAGGGTGGTGCTGAAACAACACTGACATCGTCCAAACCCGGTAGACCACCCTGGAGAGGCGGGTGGGGGAGTCAAGATAAATATGCTCACCAAATGTTGAGGAAACTTGCAGATGCCACAACCAGGGCCTCAAATGGACTGGAGGGACCTTTGGGATGATGCTGGATTGTTGGCGCGACCCAGGAGTGTGTCGACAAAATTCAGTACAACAATCTGACCCCCAACGAGGGCTTTCGGGCAGAAACTGACTCACAGGATGATGAGGAACACTGCAGACAGCGCAAATACAGTCTCAAACTGTAGCTACAAAGGCATAGGACAAGATTCAGTGTGATGGAGGTTCAGGGAATGCATTGTTCAAAGTTGGCGTCGAAGACAGAAAGTCGAGAGACTGGAAGTGGGAAGAACGGCTGACAGGAAGGGAACAAGGGCCATGTCAGGATATGTGACCATTGGAGCAGGTTCAATCATCATCCCAGGATGTCCCCTGGGCATTCCTGAGCATCCTGGGCTGGGTGTGCAGACATGAGAAACCATCAAGGAGGGGAGGGGGGGACACACATGCATGCAGACTGGTGTTGTGGCATGGGAAAAAAACAGCATCATGCCTCAACACCAGTTGGCATATGGATAAAAGTTCCCATTTGGCAGAAACAGAGAGATATGAAGGCTATCTTCACACTGTCTCTACAGAAGCAGTGGCACCATTTCATACCATGCTTCCTGCAGATGGTATGTGGCTTTTTGAAGGTAATTGATCAAATTACTTACTTTATGGCACTGCACCATCAAATCAGGTGCTGAGCCTGATTCTTGGTACAGTCATCCACCAGCACTTTAAACAGCAAAATTGGTAACCAGCTACACAACACAACACCACAAATATTTCAGATCAGAAGCATAGAATGGATGGTATTATGATGTTACTATTAGTCTACAAAATTTATTAGACAAAATTTACTGAGAGATCAGTTGTGATCTCAATGAAGAAGAATGGTGCATTATCATGTAACCACTGGCACTTTGAACAGTCCAAATATGGCATATCTAGAAACTCCACAACTTTAGTAAGTGACGAAGCAATAGAAGCATTATTGCGTTGATCACTCGTCCATGCTCCCACCATCAGACATCGCTATCGTATTCATTCTCTCCACCATGTTTTTCCTTGGTCTTCACCCCAGATCTTGGTGGTGCTTGCTCCAATTTGCCCTGCTTTGGCTTTACCCACTGAACTTGTCGCTTCTCCAGTTCTGCAAGGTCTCGCTCTTCTTCCCACAACCACAGGCTCGTAGACTTCGCTGCTTCTTCTCTGGTTTCTCCTAGTCATCCATATAAAGCTTGATGGCATAGTTCAAGGCTTCTTCTCTACTTGAGGCAAGCCTTCTTTTCTTTTCTTCATTTGACTTTGCATGGCCAGCCATCCAAGTCTGGTAGCAGCTTTTGATTGATGCAACGCAACGTGACACAAGGATGCCAGTCAATGTGCCATTGTCAGGCCCTCCAATGCAGGTACACCACTTTGTGTCTATTACCTTTTATGGCATATCACACTTACAAGCAACAGCTACCAACACTGATAGTCATTCCTCAAACTTGCTCAACCAGCATCGTGCTGGCACAATAGGTAAGTTTTGGATTATCCTCACATAACCTCTCGATCTCAAGCTGAGTTGCCTGCACCTACACAACCTATTCTTACAGACCCTACTTGCTATTGCATAGAGTAAATCAGAATATAGTGTAATTTCTAACACAAAACACAGATACTCCAATGAATTGAATATGGTCTGTACACAAACAACTACTGTCCATAGTAGTAGTGACTGGCATCTACAACTTTGCTCTATAATTTGTGTGGATCAAGTGCGACCATAACATTGTGTGACTGTTTGTTTAAAGTGCCAGTGGATGACTGTAGGTTACATTTGATTGCACATGTCCATTATGACAGAAGAATGGGATAGTTAGCATACACAAAATTGTATGTAGTAACATTGTTGGACTTGTTTTGCACATATTGGCTACCAAACTTCATCTCGATCACACCCTCCAATGACTGATCTGGATTGCTGTGGTCCACAGCCAATGTGAAAAACTGCACAAGGGGAGAGATCTGGCAGATCCGTGAGTCACCAAGCAAAGCCTGCAAGGCTTTCATGTTCACAAAGCTCTTGTGGCAGTGCAAAGACCTAATTATCATCTAAGAAAGGGGCACAGCGATGAGCCAGATGTTGCAAGACACATTATCAAGGCTACCGAGGCTACATGTAAGAGACTGCCAATGGTGTACCATGGATAGGCGAGAGGAGAGGTAATGTCCACAATGAACAACAGACGCTCCAAATAGCAGACATGGGTGAATGGGAAAAAAAACAGGCATAATAATTGTGGCCACCAAGGTGATGATTGAGAGAGATTGCTGTCCATGGTATACCAGGGACAGTGAGGAAAGGAATGCCGTCTGAGTTGGAAGATGCTCCCCATTGTTCAACTGACACCAAGGTGGGCAATGATCACGGCAGATGTGTGGGAGATACTGCCCATGGTATACCATGGACAGTGAGGGAAGGGAAGCTGTCTGCAGTAAACCGGGGACAGTTAAAAAAGACACTCTCCGGTTGTTCAACACCAGGGAGCAGAGGCAACACATTGGCAGATGTCACAAGATTTGTTGTCAGTGGGATCAATTGTTTGGTTGCACATGCTTACGATTATGTAATATACTAGGAATGGCGCTGTGTTCACTTATTCATTAAGCACCTGCCATCGTCCTCCTTTCCAAACACTCCACTCCCTGGTGTTGAACACTGGGGAGCATCTCTCCCAATTGTCAGTGGTTCATGCTCATAACCCCCAGAGCATATTTTCAATATACAAGTACATGGTAATCTTTACGTTTACAACAGACTGATGAACTTGAAGTCACAGTGCAACAAGAGTGTAACTAATATGCAAATCCATCAAATGATCTTCGCAACAATTAGACAGGAGGTTATGAAAGGCCCCCCTTAAAGCTGACTAAGTTGGGCACTTGGTCTGATTTTCTATGTCTTCCGAATGACGGACCTAGTTCAACGGTCTGGGAGTTACTAATTACCAGCTATATGAAACAGGAAATGGAGATCACCTTGCTTGACAAGCTTTCTGTGGCAGAAATGGCGGGGCTTCATGCCTTGTCCAGATGCTTTGCAACTTGGACTTTGAGTCCCTGCACATCCTTGTGAGAATTTGTCCCTCGTGTATTCTTTGCACTGCCACCTGTCGTTGTCTGTTCACTCAAGCTTCTGGAGTGAGTCGGTCTCTCTGCTACTGTAACTACCCCGTACTGCTGGTAAGTCTGTTGTCATTCAGGTCGTATTGTGCACTGAATTTGGTTGTTCCCAAGACCGTCTGCGCCACTTCCCCTCAAACACCCATTCCATAATCACAAGATTTGCATAACGTGGCCTCGTGCCTCATTGAAACACTTTATCTTGTGTCTCTCTCACTTGCCATACCCTGTACCTGTTGGTCTCACCCCCTGTCTTTCTGGCTCTCTGTTCTTGATCAAAACGCTTGCAAGTGATTTTCACAAGGACGTGTTTCAGAGCAATCAGTGGCAGCAAGGAAGGTTATGCCACACGCAATGTATTATGTTGTATAACCCCCATTGTGTGTTCTTTCACATTAGCTATGGTAATCCAGACCTGTCATATCCTATAAATCCATGAGTCCACCTCCAACACCTCCGACATCTCTGGTGCTGTATGCACCAACTCTGGACCTATATCGTCTATATTGCAACTCTGATCCCCTGGAGTTGCCCCTCCATTTCATCTATCCTGTAAAGTACATTTCCA
>QFEM01000514.1:0-20330 GCA_003316205.1 Boletus bicolor
GGGGGTGGAAATTTGTGCCTTATAAGTCATGCCAATGCCTTGGCATGGCTTACGGAAATTTGCGACAATCGAACTTGACTTTATTCCCGTCGAAGATGGAGGTTTGCGGGGTTTGGTGTAGTCGTCAGTATTGAAGTCGTCCATTATGTTTACGACATCAATACTGACGACCACATGTACAGTTTCTACCTCAAACGTTTAGAGAAACTGAGCGATTGTCGTGGGAATGAAAAAGGTGTACGAGCCGCGGGGAAGATTGTCGGGTTTCTGGCATGTTCGGCTGATGGTGAATACTACGATCGGGTCAACAGGGGAAGCAGACGGAAAATCCCGACACTAGAGTAAGAACGTCTTGATGCTAGCATCTGGAAAGCATGACTATTACGTTGTGTTTTTGCGAGCCTACGCGAGGGCCTAGCGCTGCCTCTGATTGGGCCGGAGCACGTTTGTATGGTACTCACCCTGAACTTCTTTCTAAACGGGGACTATTTCGAGCCTTTCCGTTCGACTAAAAGGGGGATCACGGATAGGCATATAAGCCTCGTTGGCAAAGCTTAACAACTTCGGGATCTACCTTATCTCACAAATCAAGCTTCTCGTATTGCCATGTACTTCCTTAGGAGCTTCGTTGTCCTCGCTACTGCCGCTGCCCTGGTGTCCCCAATACTCGGTGTAAACAGACGCGCTGTAAGCTGCCTCATTTCCTAGATAAGCGGAGGAACGATCGCTGACCATAGCCTTCTTCACAACAGGCTAGTCCCGTCGACGACTGCGGTGGCATCATCAGAGACTGCAATTCGAGGGGTAAACTCACCACGTCTGTACTTTGGGTCACTAACACACGTATTCGACCACAAGTTGCGCCCCGCCCATATATGCTAGCCCAGGCGAGACCATCGGTACATGCACTGCGGGCACGTACGCTGGCTGCCCTTGCGAGAAGTGTGGTGGTGGCGTTGGCTACGTTGGCGGTTGCTCGGACAATGGCTGTAATGGCTTCCAGGGCGTATGCACTGCTGGAAACTACGACGGGTGCCCTTGCGACTAAGTCTCCGGGCTTCAAAAAGATCAGCCTCAGGAATCGTTGTTGTTGAGGTCATTACCGACGTGCTTCACTTTCACGCTTGTGTTGTTACATGTCTTCTCATTTACTACTGAACCCCGGTGAGAAAGCGTAATATGGGTTGCTAAGTGTAGCCATTTGATGATATGTAAGAAATGAGGAACTAGGCCAAACTATCGTCAACATAGGCTTTGTATGCCACTTCGTTCAGCATACATGACCATCGCCTACAGCAATCCGAATTATTTCGTCTTGATCTCATCAGCCTGATCGTCTGAGTCTCTGCGTAAACGTCCATGTACATTCATGTCAGACCCAACGGTATATTGGTGCGTTTGTTGTCGATATTGCAAAGGTGTTCGGAAGGCCTTGCCCACACGGAAAACTACATCAACCAGACCACCCCAACACAATCCGGTACAGTGTATTCGGGTGGGGTGCCGCACGGGGAACGATCCGCAGCTCCACCGGAGCCCAGTGCGAAGCTGAATCAAGCGACTGAACAGCAAGTCGGTGTCGGTGTTGCTGCCAACACCAACAAACCCCAAGGTAAGTAGGCCATGACTGAAACAACTACAGGAGGAGCACAGAGCACAGCCGCAAAGAAAGGAGCCAGCTGGAGACCCTCTTCTGCGAAAACAGGACGGTAACTCCCAGTATCCTTTCCTCCTCGCCTTTGGATCACTTACATTGACATTGCAGAAATCTTTGTGCACATCGATGACTGAAACAAGTATCGTTCGGAGGAACACAAGAAGAATTCACAACCTACTACGACTCCATTTCTGCAGAACCGAAGGCGGTAGTACTATCTACGGGCTTCAAATGGCCTTTGGATGAATGGGACAGCAGAAATAGTTGGGAAGGTCGCTGCTCTACCAATGCACACGGCTTA
Source organism: Boletus bicolor (assembly GCA_003316205.1). NCBI lineage: Eukaryota > Fungi > Basidiomycota > Agaricomycetes > Boletales > Boletaceae > Boletus > Boletus bicolor. The sequence goes on from QFEM01000514.1 coordinate 1,959, forward strand.
GTGCAATAATGCGAAGAGCGGAGCAGAGAGGGAGAGGAGCGGAGCGGAGAGGGGGAGGTAGGCGGTGGGCGGGTTTGCATAGATTGGCATACCATGCATGCGAGCATTTCAACCCGAATGGGATCATATGAGAACCTATGGACACTATTGGCATATTCCCGAGCATTTGTACATACAGTGACATGCAATCAAAATCTATGATAGGGCGCGTTTGGTATGCACGTACACGGAAAGCTACGGACTGCATCGGCATACCCCCACATGCTTCCCCATATTACACTTTCTCACTGGGACTGAACAACTTGCGCTGGCGCAAAAGTACTTTATTTTTGTCGTGCGTCTCGAGAATTCATCCACGTGATTTCTGCTTGACTCGATCTTTCCTTGGGCGTTTGGGATTCAACTGCGCTTGATCGTTGTTGAACATAGTTTGCTAGTACGACAGGCGGCGCATGTTCCTCTCAGGCCTCACCTACACTTGTCTTGCTATACATCCAGAGGACATGCGCCTCCAGAACCTACCAGGGCTGCCCTTGCAACTAAACATGGATGCTTCATGATGTGCATCTCAAAAAAAAGTGGAACAAGGGGTAAATTCCACCGAGCGTAGTGGTTCGAAAACCTACTGTACTCCGATTGGCTGTGTGTTTCCAAATTGGGCAAAATCCTGAACTAACTCGAAAATAAAAGTTGATCAATTTTGAAGTCTGTGCAATCTGATGCCGCACCATTTCGTTAATACATTATTGTAGCAAAACGTCGCTTGTCCGTTTCGCGTGTATGCAGCTGTGTCTGACGTGACTCGGCTTCTGACAGTGAGTGACAGACTGACAAGTCTCCATGCATGGTCGCTGGCATTGGGGCAGGCCAGCTTACGGTGCAAGATCTGGTTCAGTTTGCCTACGTGGTGAGCAAGCATTGTTTGCTTTCAAATTCCACACATGAACAAAAAGTTACACACAGCGAAAAGCGGCCTATCAGGTAGCTGAGACTTCAACGAAGATGATATGGAGATGCAAGAATTCCACATAGTCGTCGTTCGAGCTTCAAAGCAAGCATGGCATCTATATGCCTGGGCCAGGCGAGTGTTGCATCTACCTATGTAGCCCCAAACCAGACCTAAACTTCGAGATCAGAAGACAGTCGTTCTGACCATATGATGCATCTACCCAGGGAGTGTCAGGACCACGCGGTAGGTCGAGGATATTCCAATCCTGAATGAATGACAGGGATCTGATATTGTACATCGAACAAGGTGCAATGTGGCTAGGTTACCTCGGACTATTTGCTACCAGGTTCTCCGACATACGAGTAGGAGGATGTACATACATTACCTGGGACATTCCAAGGATTGTTGTATGGTTCGCAATGGGAATTGTCTCCAATGACCATGCCGTCACAGACCGCCGGTCCGCCAGTCTGGTAGAATTCCTGTAGATACAGTAGGTAAGCATGCCAGGTTTCGTGTCAGGAGAACGCCAACACTAACGTAGTATCCGTATTGTGTTAGAGTTCCACTGAACACACAGCCGTCGTAAGTACCGGGATTCGCAGCAGATGGGTAATAGCAGGTGATAGTGGTGCCCGAGCATGTCCAATAATTGAGACACCCCTCGGTGTTGCAGTTGGGGCAAGCGAGACACGTCGCGTAGACCCCTGTGGAGAGCGACAGCAGCGTCGCTGTCAGAGCTGCAATAAGCGCAAAGCGAGTCATTCTTTAACTTGGAGACAGCCTTTTTCGTATTGAGGTTAGAGCTTGATGCTACAAGGTGAGCAGTGGTTATCGAGACTCACTTGAACGTTTATTTGTAGTCTGGGCTTGCTTGCTCTGGAGAAGGGTGCGCTCTCTTATACTCCCCCGCACAATCTAAATGCGGCCCCCGCGTCCGTGGAGAGTGTTCACGCACATCAGCGACCACAGGACCTGTCGGTGGTGGAAAGCGTCACAGGAAGTCGGTTGCTGTATAATTCGGCGATCGCTCGGGCCAGTCACGAAGCAACAACGACATGTCAAGATCATTCTCCCTCCGTTTTTTTTTGGCAGTTTACCATATACTTTCTCAGAGCGTCAACTTACCTTTAGTGGGCATTTGTTCTGGCTTCTCGGATCTGTGCCACTCTTTGAAGAAAGCTATCCAAGATTAGTGAGTGCTACATTGTTTTACTTCACGAGCCTGTGTTGTCACTCATGAACACGGCCCGGGATCCGCACGACTGTCTTCTGAATCGTAGATACTGTACTCTGGGCATTTGGTTCTGTTACTTGCACCATTTTGAGCGGTTCTCGGGAAAGCGTTGTGTATTGAGCCTGGGACACTCCCTGTGGGTGATAGAAAATTCGCAAAGTCACGGTAAGAGTGGACGATTTGTTTGATTGAGAATGAAGATGGTACAATCTATAGTCAAGAGATCACGTGTCGCAAGCAGCCTGTTTACAAGAGAGCACTATTGGGTTCTCCAACATAAGCCTCCGCAGCCGTGCATGCGCCCGTCGCGAGGTTCCAGGGGTTGTTACTTGGCAAGCACTTGGAGTTGTCTCCGATACCCGTGCTAGCGCAGACGTCGGCGCTGCCCTCGGTTAGCTCGAGAGCCTTTGAACCAACTCAGCGTCTCTATAATTATCATAGACGACGTGAGGACTTACGGAACTAGAAGTACCAATCGTGAATGGGCACGCGGTGAATGTTCCTGGGTATTGGACGGACGGGTAGTAGCAGGTGACGGTGCCATCAGCACAGGTCCAGTAATTGAGGCAAGCATTTCCTTGATTGTTGGGAAGGGGATCCAAAAGGCAGTTTGGACAGGCTAAGCAGGCTGCCCTCGCACGAGTGGAGAGTCCAAGCAAACTGGAGATGATAATAACGACCAAGAGTGCAGAAGACAACATTGTTATCTAGCCGCGCATCATCCACTGTTAGTAGATTATGGACGTCTCGGACTTACGAAGAGGAAGATGTGGGGTGGTTAACCTGGTCACACACCTTACCTAGTGCTCTTATAGCACGATAACCAGCCACGGCCTCCGCCATCGCGAGATCATCAGAAACACTGCAGTCAATGACCAAGTCCTACAGTGCGAATAAATGCTCTACCACATGAGGGAAAGTACGTATTGCCCGTTGGTTCCACACACGAAGGAGGTACTGTACCCATCTAAGTTTCTTCAACTTGTTTCCGCGCTCCTTGCACGTGGAAATCCGGTGGCCGGATGCCGTGTAACTTGATGCGACTTCTGTCTTGGAATAATGCCCATTCCACTCAAACCTAGGAAAATAAACTTATTGCAAGCCTGACGCAGTGATCTGGGACCATCTCCACTTCTACAACCTTACATCACGTTCCCGAAGTTGCATCAACTTTCAGAGCAACTTGGGAAATCTGGGACCATTAATTACCTGTGTTGCACAACATGGGAATGTCCGGTGACCTAGGATTTGTCAGTACCGCGGCTTTTATTCACGCGCGCTAGGGAGTCGTTAGAGCTTGCTCTTCTCAAGATGAATGGTCCTGGATGATTTCAGCAGCACGAGCAGCGCGGGTAACGTACCGTGCCAGCGTTCGATGGTAGCTTCGTTCAAATGCAAAAACCCGGTAGGTTATTCCAGGATGACCTTTGCTTCCGACATCCATATGTTACCCTAATAATTGGTAATTGTTAACGCACAAATATAAGAGGTTTTCAACAGGACTTCCTTGCCGGAGCCGCGCGGAAAAGCCCCTACCTTCCCTCGTATGTAGTAAAGAATAGCCTATGTTGGCTTTCGGCCGTACGATGGCGTTTTCACGTCGTTCGGGAATACTACATCCTGAGAACGGACCTATGTAAATAGTTAAATGAGTGAAGATTGCCATGTTATAAAGCGAAAAGAAAACCATCGAGGTCAACGACTCCAGACAAGTGTCAGTGACCAAAGCAGTGAGTCAGCGGATATCGTCGGTCCACCCATGATAACAAACTTGCTACGGGGATTGTAGTCGAGTCAGATAGCAATGTTCCGTCCTGTGGTCTCGGTAACACTCATCCTCTCAAGCTTGCTTGGGCTGTCCACTCGTGCGAGCGCGTCATGCCTAGCCTGCCCGAATTGCATCTATGACCCCCTTCCAAACGGTCAAGGAAACGCATGCCTCAATTACTGGACATGCTCCGGTGACACCATCACCTGCTATTACCCGTCCGTCGAATACCCAGGAACGTTCACCGCGTGCGCGTTCGCACTTTCTGGTTCGGTAAGCTTCCACATGGCCAATGAAAGCTACAGACATTGAATTAGATTCAAAGTACTTCACTTTAACGACGAGCTCGCCCTCCGTTTGCGATGGTTCAAATATCGGGGATAACTCCAAGTGCCAGCCGAGTAACAACCCTTGGAATGGCGCATGCACGGCGTCAGAGGCTTATGTCGGAGAACCCAACAGCGCTCTCTTGTAGGCATTCGAATCTTGTTTATGTAGTAGGTTGACATTGCCAGCAGCGAGTGCGCAATAGCAGCGAGTTTTGATTTTGTGGACGGATAGAGTGACATGAACAAAAGCAAGTTGATATGTTCACATCGATCAAGTGACTTGCCACCTCCCAAGATCTCACGTCTAGCTTAGTCTCGCTGCTAATTCTCGACAGCCATACACGATCCTGAAACCTAATACCGCCTGAGTTCGACAACAACACTAGACTAACGCATAGCTATCATGATGAAATTCGTGTCTAAATTGACGTTGCACGACACACGTCCGTTCACGAAGCAGCCATCCAGGGTGGGACAATCCCATAATAGCTGAGTGAAAGAACCATCTGCATGCGGATGATGAACCCATCATTGCAGAACAGAACTCACTCAGATGGTGGAAATTCGACCCCGGCCCACGGCCTCCGCCGTTATGGGAGAGCAGTAGAAACAATGTAGCAAGTGGCCAAATCCTACCATGCGAACGCATGACCACGGGCGAGGGAATGTACACAGTCCTCGTTCGGTTCTGTCACACCGAGGGCGTTTCCGTAGAGTGGTTGAGATATTGCTACTCATCTAGCCTTCTCCGCACGTTCCTTGACATGGCGACCCGGTCGCCGGATGCTGTGTAACGCTTCGTCTTCGAATACTGCCCTATCCCATTCAAACCTGGGGGAAGATGCTATTGTAGGCCTGACGCCGTGATCTGGGCCAACCTCCGGGCCTACAACCTTACAGCATATTCCCGAAGTTGCTCAGCAACTTGGGAAACCTGGCACCCTTGACGTCGTGCAACGCGGGGCCGCCTGGTGACCTAGGGTTTGCCAATACCATGGCGCTTATTCACGCGCGCTGGTGAGTTGTTAAAGCTCGCTCTTCTCAAGATGAACGGCCCTGGGCGATTTCAGTAGTATGAGCGTGCAAGTAACGTACCGTATCAGCATTCGACGGCAGCTTTACTGGACGGAAAATCTCTGTAGTCGTTCCGAGATAATCTTTGCTCCCAACATGTACATGTTACCCTAATAATTAGGAATTGTGAGTGCACAGATTCAAGAAGCTACTAATAGAACTTCCTTGCCGCCATGCGGAACAGCACCTCCCTCGTACGTGGCAGAGCAGAGCCTCAGTTGGGTTTCGGCGCTATGACGACGTTTTCACCCCACTTCTAGGAATACTACATCCTGAGGACGGACCTACGTAAATAGTCAAATGAGCACAGACTGCAATATTATAAAAGTAAAAAGAAAACCATCGAGATCGACAGCTGCACACTAGTGTCAGTGACCAAAACAGTGAGTCAGTGTGTATCGTCGGTCCACCCATAATAACGAACTTGGTACAGGGGACTGTAGTCCAGTCAGCAAGCAATGTTCCGTCCTGTGGTCTCGGTAACACTCATCCTCTCAAGCTTGCTTGGGCTGTCCACTCGTGCGAGCGCGTCGTGCCTAGCTTGCCCGAATTGCATCTATGACCCCCTTCCAAACGGTCAAGGAAACGCATGCCTCAATTACTGGACATGCTCCGGTGACACCATCACCTGCTATTATCCGTCCGTCGAATACCCAGGAACGTTCACCGCGTGCGCGTTCGCACTTTCTGGTTCGGTAAGCGTCCACATGGCCAATAAAAGCTACAGACATTGAATTAGATTCAAAGTACTTCACTTTAACGACGAGCTCGCCCTCCGTTTGCGATGGTTCAAATATCGGGGATAACTCCAAGTGCCAGCCGAGTAACAACCCTTGGAATGGCGCATGCACGGCGTCGGAGGCTTATGTCGGAGGAGTCAATAGTGCTCCCTTGTAGACATTCGAATCTTGTATTTAAGTTGATATGGGGACCGTAGCGGCGAGTTTTGACTTTGTCGATTTTGTGGACGATAAATAATGCGACAAGAACAAAATGCGACTCTCATTGAGAGCTGTGGATCACGTGACTTGACGCGTCCCACTCAAACTCGTGTCTCGTTTCTTGAATCCCGACAAACCATACACACATATCCTAGAATTTCGATGCCCCCCACGAAGACCGCCAGTTCGACGCGGAGAACGACCCGCACGAAGGCAACGATAACACCAGACGACCTAGCCACGAAACTCGTGTCTAGATTAGCGTTACACGAAACACGTCTCCCGCAGCGGCCATCCAAGGTGGGACCATCACCACCCATAACTGAGGATGAAAAAACCAGCTGCATGCGGATGGTGAACCTCTCATTGCAGAATCTATCCACCGTGACTCAGCTGGGGTGGAAATTCACCCCCGAGGACACAAAGAACGCTCACAACGCGAATCCAAATGCGAGCAAGGTGGATGACGCGATGAGGACCGCGAAGAAAGCTTTAGAAAGGCTCAGACAAATCACACCCGATGACCTGGATGTGGAACGGGCAGCTTGCAGTATCACCGGGAAGTTGATCACGCTCGAGTTGGTACGTGGTAGACCTCGGCCCACGGGTAATAATGACGATTTTGCTACTAGTACGAAGAAGCGATCAACTTTCTAGATACCATGTACCCACGTCTGTTGCGTGCTGCAGCTCCTGGCCAATCTGGTGGTGAAAACCCGTCACCCTTACACTTGCTTGCACTTCCCTGCCCGACCTCAGATGACTCGACCGTACTCACTTTACTGATCACCTCTGTGACGCATGCACTGAATGCTCTCCTATTCCTTCTTCTGCGTCCTTCCCCTCCCTTCTCAATCAGCACTCTTGTCACCACACTTCAACGCTCACACACTTTGCTCGCTTGGGCTCCAAATATGAAATACAGCAATATCCCTGAAAAAACAAGGGATGCCCTCCTCACCAAAGCATATACTTCCATTAATAAAGTGTGCACTGCACTCTCTAGAAGGTCGAGTGCGGACTCCAAATCTATATTACAACTTCGTCTGTATGCTCTCTCCTGCCTGCTGTACACCACGCCTGGCACCATCAAATCTACTACCTTCTGGGATCAAGTACATAAAGCATGTCTCTGTTACGCTCGGACATTCTCGTCAGAACCCACCGAAGACAAGAGGGAATTGGCCCTCGTCGCGTGTGTTTCGGGTAGTTTGTCCGAGGTCGTAAGTCTTGCGCAGAGCCTCCATGAACGTGCGTTCTCGGAAGGTCGATCTTTTGTTCAAATGTGCGAAACATGGATGAGCTTCGCTAAAAGGGTGAGTCTTACTCGATTCACTAGCTCATCTTTCCGCCCAATTCGTTCAAGTTGGCTGACTATGATGATGGGGTACTTTGGCTATAGGGTGATATATCTATCTTGGATCGCATATCAGAAATGATGGGGATCCCCCGCCCATCCTCACCTCCCCAGTCAAAACTCGATGCCGGCGCACTCGCCTCACATCCAGCTCCTCTGTCGTCTTCCTACTCCGTTGATAGCCTTGTGGCTCGAGTTGGAAAACTTAAACTTTCTGAGTCTACAAGCACAAAGGCCGCCGAGTCTACACCCCACCACAGTGCTAGGGATGCCGTGTTGGTAGAGTGCGTACAATGCTGCGGCATTTTTATTAAAGCAACGGCGAGTCTCGACGGTGAAGGTAAAGTTGCAATTCATTTTTCACGGGTGTTTATTCCATACCTGATGACAATTTACCCTGCACTAGGCTCAGAACTTGCTAGACACGCGAAAGAGGCAACGGGTGCAGTCCGTCGTTACTGCAAACTCATGTCGAATCTTGATTCTTTCATTTCTCTGGACTCACCTCATCCTTCGACCGCAACACCCGTACCAGACTCCACATCACATTCTGCAACGATAGACGCAGAGGTGCTACGGGCGCGTGGTAAATTGGAACGCGCATTGGAACGACTACGACGCGCTGGACTCCGAGTCCTGGATGCGCCGCAAATTCAGAACAAGGACTCGAGGCATGCTGCAACGTCTTTGTTGGAGGTCATTGCGACAACTCTGGAAGGCAGTCTGATACAGGTAGTATCTCCTTTCCGTTCTGTCCCGCTCTTTAATCTGTAAACCACCCCCAGGACGGAACTTGCACTCGGCAAGGTACCGAAACGAAGAGCCTACTGACATCCCTTGTCGATGTCTTCTTCGTCCTTGCACGCTCCCGACTTCATCCTGGTGATGTTGAGAGCTATACGCCGTCGTTGAGCTATCTTCAACGCGCCGTGACTGCTGTCAATTCGACTGCAACTGGAATGATAACTGCTGAAGATGGGGCAACGTTCCTCCGATGTATTTCTGGCACGTTGCATAATCTCGGTGGGGCATTATATACGGCAGGTCGATTCGGCGGAGCGGTTCGATTCCTCGGGGAGGGGTGTATCCTAGGGAGGCGGGTGTTGGCAATGTATGGCAATGCGTGCATTGATGGACAAGCAGGCGAAAATGAGAGAGAGGAAGGGCGACAACAACTCGAGGAGCAATTGTTCCGACGATATGAGCTTCTCGGGGTGTGTCATTCCAAGATTGGAGATCGAAAGGTATGTTGCGAATTCTGCCAGTGCTTTTGGTTGCTCATACTATACCGACCAGCCCGCCTATGAATGCTTTATCGAAAGTGTTCGGACGTTTCCCTATACTCATCATCTTTCCAGTTTCTCTTCCGCCGAGCCGTTTGCACCCAGTGCTCCCCTTCCTCTCAGGCAGCTCTCGTCCATTGTCGAGAGACTCACATATACTGCGACATGCGAACTTTTTCTCCCTCCAGCACAGATCACTCTGCGACACATCTCTCATACCTCCGGATGTCCCGAAACTGATACTGACGCTAACCAACCGCCAAGTTCAGAACTAATGTCTACTTTCCCCTCGGACAGTCGATCCAAGGCAGGGATCGCAGGCGCGATCCTTACTCGCCAACTAGCTACACTGGAGAGTATAGGGCACAAGGACGGCGCGCGCGAGGCGATAGGACGCATTTTGGCGGACCTGCTTTCGGTGTATGGCGCCAGCCAAGCACCGATACAACGAGCCCGGGTGTTGGTGACGGCGCTCAGCGTGTCGTGGCGAGATGGACGAAGTGAGGATCCAGATGCGTCGACGCAGTTTGATGTGGACCATATGGGACAAGAAGCGCTGGAGTTGCTCGCCCGAGAGGTAGGTCTTTTTGTCTCGTCTTTGGGATCTCTCGAATCTCTTCTCTTAACCGCGAACGAATCATCTCGATAGATGCCAGATTCGGTCAGCCTTGCGAGTCTCGTTCCCCAATTAAAGCTTGGTGCACACATGTGGTTAGCACTGCACGCGTATCGTCGGTCGCCTGTGGGGGCAGAGATGATGAACGCTGTCGCGATGCATGTCGAAGCGGCCTACAGTGTTCTCAGTGGTCTGTTACCCGGAAAACCAGTTGCCGATGCGAGTCCCAAGGGGAAGCCGGTCGGCGCAGGCTCTGGGACGAAGGCGACGAAATCGATCAATGGGGTATCGAAAAGGGGTCGTTCGGGTGTTGATGTCGCCCCCAAGAATTCCAAGAAGGCGGCTGTTGGTGCAGCCAAGTCGCAGCATCGCAAAGGTGGTCAGTCTCTGCGGTTGCTTGGTGTTTTTGCTGACGTCGTTGGATAGCCCTTAGAGCAGTCTCGCTGAACACGGGAGGACCCACGCCTTGTAATGCCTCCTCAGCCAAGAAGACGGCCACCATTTTTGATCTCCAACCTGTTCTGGGATTGATCCGTAGGCGTCCAATCTTTGTGGTTAACTGTCTACTGATTGCGGTGCCATAGAAATGAATGTCCATTTGCTTGGATTGCTGGGTCTTATCGTACTCAAGGTGAAACTCCTGGAGATACTCAAGCGAGTCTGCGAACACCAGGTACCTGTTCCAGCGGAAGGTAGATGCGTTTTATCTATTGCATTCCACCGAGTTCACCACCAACACCGTTCGCAGCCTATTCCGTGATTTGCGTCGATCTGGCTCACGAATACATTAAACTCGGTAAATCCAAACGCGCGAGCGCCTTGTTCAACAAGTGCGCTAACGTGCTCAAGGCGGGCGAGGTACCTGATGAGGTACGCTTGCAGTATTTACTGGGGCACGCGGAGGTGCTTGCGCTCGGGGACAATGTTCCAGCGAGGTATGTATGTATGTTACGTTAAAAGGTGTCGTCTTGACAAGGCCGGGTGCAGCACGAATTCCTACCGCGATGCTCAGAGTCTAGAGGCTGCTGTCGCCGTCGAGGAGAAGTCGATGCCGACTGCAAAGCGCATCCGAGTGCGCGTGGAACGACTGGAGCGGGCAGCGTTGGCATGTCGTGTCTTTGCGGCCGTTCAATACTCCAAAGTAACGAGTGTTTATGAGGTGACTGTTCCAAGCCGCTGATTATATTGTCTAGGACAACGTCGTGGGTGCGCTGTGCAGCATGCTACAATCCTTGCGGCTTTGGAACCGTGCCATCGATGCACTATCACGCCTCACCCCGCCCGCCAATGTAACGTCGAAATCAACAGAGGAGAGTTCAAACCCGTTTGAGGTCTCTAGCAACGCCAATCAGGACCAGCCCCCGTCGACGGTGCCCTCGCGTTCGAAACCAACGCCCACCGACGCTCTCTCGTGGCGGCTCCTGTCGCACCTCGTGTCGACGCTCTTTGCGCTCGCACACGCGTACCACGCACGTGGGTCGCCGCGTGAGGCACTCTATTTTATCCAGCAGGTGCTCGATCTCGCAGAAAGTACACGTGCACCGGCTGTCGTCGCACGTGCGTGTATCCTGCGCGGAGAGGTCCTCTTGGGACAGGGTGCGCTGAGAGAAGGGCGGGAGGCGCTCGAGAGGGCTGCGTGTCTCCTAGGCGGCGTGTTGGGGATCGACGCGGCGGATGCACAGAGGCTCGAGGGGGACTATGGGGTGCTGTGTGATGAGGAGCAGATGGGTGCAGAAGAGCGGAACCGGGAGCAGGGGGATCCGAGAAAACATTATGAGAAGGCGTGGAAGATGTTGGATGAACTGGAGCGGAAGATCGTCTCGTTTGATGGCGGGTGCGTGTCGGATCATCGCCTTGTCTTCGAATTGGGCTGACGCACTAGGGGTTGGGTTGAATAGGCGACGCAAGTCGAGTCTCGAGCCGTTGCAGATGGGTGTGGTAGTGCATGGTGGGCAGGGTATGGTCGTGCCCAGGCTCTTGTCTGCTATTCTTCGTCGGCACAGTGAGTCACGCGTTCGTGCTCTAAATGTCTTACTTTCTTGCTCACGTTGGCAGTCTGGCTGCTAAGAAACGATGGTGACGATGTCGTCAAGGATTTGGTCGAACGACTAATGTCGTTGCCGCCATCCGCTGAGATAAAGGTGCGTGCGTTCCGTGAACAATCTACCAAGGGGTTGACTCATCCTGGAATAGGGAGAGGAACACGCGATTATGGGAAAGTTGACGCTGCATGGTGTTTATGAGCGATTCCGCTCGGATATGTTTCTGAGCTCGCTCACCGAGTCTAGTACGCCTTGTCCCATCTGTCTGTCGTGGTTGTTCCATGTATGCTGACGTCTGGATGCAGCGATTGCACTCCCGATGGGTATGTCAGGGGACAAGGAGCCCTCCCTCGTACCGGCGACCCGGGATATTTTGGGTACGCTCAACGATGCCGAAAAGTTGTTCTGGGCCGATCTTACATTAACATCGCGAAGAGGCGCGGTGCCACACGTGCGTGAGGCGTCGGTATCGCTCGCGATGATCAGAGCACTGCAATCGTCGCTTGGTAAAGCCAGTGCGGATGCACCTCTTTTAGCGGCGCGTCTGTTGGGTAGGTGTACCCGATTTTCTTGCGTTGCGTGTTCTGACCCATGATCCGGATTTTCTGGGTCGGTGTCGTGTAGATGCGTCATCTGCGATCACGCTCCATCGGGAGATGTTGGAAGCGATCCCGCACAAGTTCGCAGATGTAAACGCGGATGATTTACAATGGCCACTCATGACGACCGATGGTTCCCCTCTTGCTACTGACCTGCGACGACGCAACCCATCTGGCGCTTCTGTTTCTTCCTCATTCGGTAGCGACGACAATGATGGTCAACGATCATATTGGTCGGCGCTCGAGAAGAAGTACAGCTCCCTCGTCCTCTCCCCGTCTTCGTTGTTGGAGACCACACCCAAGCTTCCACATAATTGGACGGTGATCCATATCACGCTGACGCCAGATAAATCGAGCATGTTTGTCAGTCGCCTGCATACGCCGTCTTCGCAGCCACTCCTTTTTTGTGTTCCTCTTCGTGGGAGACGAGATACAGATGATGATGATGAGTCGCGGCTGATGCTAGAGGACGCGTTACATGAGCTCCGGGAGATCGTGCGGTTGAGCGACGAGGGGACGCGTCGAGCGGCGCATGTTCGAAGTGATGATGTTCAGGCGAGAGCGGGCTGGTGGGCCGAACGTGCTGCGCTGGATAAGCGGTTACAAGCGCTTTTAGAGAATATCGAGTTTTGTTGGTTAGGGGCGTTCAAGGTGCGTGATCGTGATGTTCATTTCTGTGAGGTCGTCCTCGTAATGATGACCATGCTTCCTTAGACTATTTTGAGTCCACCCACGACGGTGTCGCATGAGCTCACTGGAGACTTGCGGACTCGTTTGGAAAAGTTGTTCAAGAGAAGTCTTCCGCCTCAGAACAAGAGGAAGATGAAGCTTCGACTGAACGATGCGCTCCTTGCGTGTTTTTCTTCCCTGTCGCCGAAATGCCGGGACGAAGAGCTCGAGGATCTGGTGTATTTCATCCTTGACCTGTATCAGTTCCATGGTGTGCCTATCGCCATTTCCGAGGTGGATATGGATCAGGTGACGGTGGATCTACGCGCCGTGCTCGGGGAGCACATGGTGGCGAGAAAAAAGGCCAATGTGATGCCTGTGGAGGACAGCCATACGTTTTTGGTGTTGGATCGAAGCTTGCAGAGTATCCCATGGGAGAGTCTGCCGGCGCTGCGCGGCCAGAGCGTGAGTCGGATTCCGAGTTTGGAGTTTTTGCTTGATAGGTTGCGTCTCGCGGAGATGCAGAAAGAGGGCCCCGGGCAGGACGTAGATGCCCCGATTGACCGGATACGTGTGGATGCACGAAAGGCGTACTATGTCCTCAACCCAAGTGGCGATCTCAAAGGGACAGAAGGGAGATTCTCCTCGTGGCTCAAGGAGATGCATGATGTGGGTTGGGATGGTATAACGGGACGGGCGCCGAGCGAGCAAGAGTTGCTGAACGCGCTATCGCGAAAAGACCTTGTCATGTACGTGCTTCCAACGTTTTTCCCATGTCCCGATCCTGATTGATCTGACACGGGGTGTAGCTATTTCGGGCATGGGGGCGGCGAGCAGTACGCTCGTTCACACAAAATTAGGCATTTGCCGCGGTGCGCAGCGACCATGCTCTGGGGGTGTTCCTCGGGGGCACTACGGGAGATGGGCAAGTTTGATAGGGTGGGAACGCCGTATAATTATATGATTGCTGGATGGTGGGTGCTGACTTGACAAATTGAGGATGAGGAGACTGATTGTGATTTATTTGGAATGGCAGTCCTACGCTGGTTGCGAATTTGTGGGATGTGACGGACCGGGACATTGACAAGTTTACGCAGGGCGTATTCGATCAGCTGCATCTTAGTCCCGGAGCCATGCGAGAGCACCGGAAGGGCGGCGGGATGTCGGTGGTGACTGCCGTTGCGCGATCGCGGGAGGTATGCAAGCTCAAGTACTTGACCGGTGCAGCGCCGGTGGTGTATGGGATACCGTTTTATTTGTGATGGATGCTGTCGTATCGTATGTTTTTTTTACATATCTATACGTGATTCAAGTGGTGAGAAGTAGACACAGCCACTCGGGGTGGTGGTCGCTCTAGGCTTGGCATCGTCGACCGCTTTGCTTCGTCTCAAAGTCTCCCATCGACCCATCTGTTCCCTCTTTGACTTTTTTTCTTCTTCTTTCTGAGCGATTCATTAGCGTACTCATATTCTGTTCTTTTGTTTTTCTTTGCGATGGCGACGACGACGATGTTGAATCTGCCCCCTCAACCGATAGCAACCTCGCCGCTCTCCCCCTCGCCAATTTCCTCAACTCAAGACAATGCGGGGTCGCAAAGACATAGTATAGCTTCTACATCTGGCACATCCTTCTTCACCGCCCGAGCGTCCCCGCTGACCCCAAACTCACCGACCTCTTTTGATACGCCCATCTCAAGGCCATCCTCGACCCAGACCGTATTGGCGTGCGATTCAGAGTCGGCCACACCCAGACAAGCGTTTGGTAAACAAATGACACAGACTCAGGAGCTCCATCTCGTCAAAATCACAGGCGACGGTCTCGATTCAAATCCAGTCTCGGCTAATTCTGTCTTCCACACCGTCAACAAAACCACCGTCATGCATGTCGTGTCCAGCGGCGTCGGTGTACATGGCAATACACGTCCGCATGCCTTTCTTCCGTCCGTGAACCCTGTTGGTCCGCCGCCACCGTCTCCGCCTGCGAGCATCAAACAAGGCGAGGAATTGGATCTCTCTCGACCAGATGCGATGCACCCTTCGCCCTCGAAATCTGAAACACCCTCGCGCCCTATCGTTTCTGAAGACCCCATCGTTGGCGAGCCGGCGCATAGTCCGCCCTCGACTTCGCGCGACCGGACTGGATCGGTGGACTCACGCGAGACTCAGCGAGCACCCCCTCGTTCTCCACCTTCTGCGTTCCCAAAACCATCCCCGTCGTCTCACCACGCTCTACTCCATCGGTCGTCGACGGACACGAGGCTGTCCACACTGAGCGCGCTCACGGGCGCCTCGTCCACACGTGCATCCCGCACGTTGGCGATGTCAGACGAGATATCGGAGGTGCAAGTCATGCCGGAGGCGTCGGGGTCTGGGTCTCTCTCTGGCTCGGCGTCGCCGCCAGCGAGATATTTGCGTGGGCATTCGTCGTCGTTGTCGCAGTCTCCCGATGGGTATCTTCAACCACCGGCGGGTGGGAACCGGCCACCTCGTCCTGTGAGACGGAACACGACTGGGGGTCATATTCGCCCTGTGCGGTCAGCACCGCAGGCGGGGTATGGCTACGACATCGATACGGATATCGAGGACGACATTGAGTTGCAAGCAGAGCAGATCAGGAGGGAGAGGAAGAGAGCCAAGGCACAAAAAGATGCAGAAGAAGCGCTGACGCGCACGTCCTCTAAGCGAAGAGGGTCTATAGGGAAGGAAGATGAGAACAATGTCCTCGTTGGCAATTTAATTGGGGAAGACCACGTCAACTACGTGCTCATGTACAACATGCTCACGGGGATTCGCATTGCTGTGAGTCCGACACTCGTTCCTATGGTTTCGGGGCAGTGCGGCTCACCGGGCCTGCCAGGTTTCGCGGTGCCAAGCAAAGATTAAACGACCACTTACTGACGAAGACTTCAGTGCACGACATAAGTATTCCTTTGACATGTAGGCATTTACTCGACGTGTCATGCGTGCGACCCGCTTACGTTCTGGACAGCATCGGAAATGAACTAACGCCCTCCGCGAAGTACGATTTCAAGTTTAAAGATTACGCGCCGTGGGTGTTCCGGGAATTGCGAGAGGATTATTTCCAACTTGACCCTGCCGATTACCTGCTCTCACTAACGGCGAAATACATCCTCTCCGAGTTGGGGTCGCCGGGCAAGTCAGGTTCGTTTTTCTACTTCTCCCGCGACTATCGCTTCATCATCAAGACCATTCGACACTCGGAGCACAAGTTTTTACTCTCGATACTCAAGAAATACTATGCGCACGTGAAGAACAATCCGCATACGTTGTTATCCCGGTTTTACGGTCTACATCGTGTCAAGCTCCCAAGGGGGCGCAAGATTCACTTTGTCATCATGAACAATCTGTTTCCGCCACACAAGGACATCCACGAGACTTACGATCTCAAGGGCAGTACTGTAGGGAGAGAGTATTCGGAAGAAAAGGTCAAAAAGAATCCCCGTGCGGTGCTTAAAGACCTCAACTGGATCAACCGCGGAAAGATGCTCGAGCTTGGACCGGAGAAGCGTGCGCTGTTGACGGAGCAACTGCGTCGTGACTCGGAATTCTTGAAGACAGTGCATGTGATGGATTACAGTCTGCTCGTCGGCATACACCTTGTTCAGCGGGGGAACAGGGACAACTTGCGCAGCAATACATTGAAAGTCTTCTCGGTGAGCAGACGCAGTGTTCTGTCATAGTGCTGTGTTGATGGTATTTCGACAGCCTTCCGTACCCGCCATCCGTCGCAAAAAAACTCAATACAAGGGTGCACGATCCCCCGAAGTCATTGCCATGAAGCGTGCGATGCGCGAATCTGACCCGAAGCGCCTTGGTTCGGACACACTCGACCTGCCTGAAAAAGATACAGGCGACCGACAACAATTCATCTTTTACCAAGACGAAGGTGGCCTCCAAGCGACCGACGAAGCGAACCGATCAATGGACACGCTCTACTATCTTGGTGTCATTGACATTCTGACGCCGTACTCGGCCGTCAAACAATTAGAGCACTTTTGGAAAGGGTTAAAAGCAGATCGCGTGAGTGGACTCTCATTTTACGCAGGATACCATGAGAGGATGATCATGTATGGGTATTTCAGCATAAAATCAGTCCAGTGCCGCCGCATGAATACTCCGACCGCTTTTTTGCATTCATGAAGGCCATCATGCGAGGTGGCGGTGGCGGCGGTCGGTTCAAGGCAGAATGAACGTGAATAATGTGTTTCATCTGTTTCTTTTCATCTTTCTTGGTAGTTTCGAGGGACACGCCTTGTACTTCACGCTCTTTCACTCTTCTCTTTTCCGGTTCCTACTGCTTCATCTTGTGGGGGGTGGAAAAGGAAGAAGAACGTCTCGTTTCTTATTCCAGTGGACAAGGTGGCCATTCTTTCTGTGTAACTCGTCGTTCGCAAGCCAAACGTATACCACACTTCTAATCTAATACTCGGTTTCCTTTATTTTTCTTGGTGTCATCCCCCCTATTCACTATCTCAGCTCCCGCCTAGTCTCTATATATCTTTATCCCTATCGTTGTCTAGAGATGCGCATCCTTGGAATGCTGACCTAACACGCTCCTTGTCCTTTTCTTTTTTTTTTTTCTTTTTTATTCTCGGTTCGTGGACGATCATTGGATCTTCTCACTCGACACTCATTGGATCTGTCTCGCTCATCATGCTTTTCTTTTCGTTTTCTCCCATCTGTTATCTTTCTTGGCGCTGTCTACGTTCTACATTATCGGTAGGTTTTTACCGCACGCATTAGGTTAACAAGTCTTAGGGGCATACATTACGCCTGTTGTTACATACGATTTTCAGAATAAATAAAGTGTTGGGTTCGTCAAAGCGAGGGCGTGGCATGTACAGAATGTCACCACCCCTCGCCTCTGGCTTTACACGTACATGTCCTCGTTCTCGTCATCGCGCGTTTGAGCGCGTCGTTTAGGCCGAGCAGAGGACTCGGCTGCGCCTGTGCTCTCGGGTTCGGCTTCAGGTTCCTGAGCTTGGGTTTTCTTGCGCGCTGCTGTGAACGGGGTAGGAGGGGAACGAGCGCGAGTCGATGGTGAGCACAAGGCAGGAAAAAAAAAGGGGAGAGGAGCACTCACATCGTCGCGTCGCCTTCTTCTTGGCAGCCGCCTTCTTCCCTTCGACGCGTTTCTCAAACGCGTGGTCTTCCTCGCCTTGACGTTTATGTTCTTCGAGAATCTGAACCCTTGTGAGCACCAAAAAAAAAATTCAACGGACAAAAAAAATAAGACCTACCAATTCAAACTCGTTCAACTCCGTATCCGGTTTATTCGCCGACTTGTTCGACCGCGCCTTGGTCAAAATCTCTGCGAAATGACCAAACACGGTCTCATCGTGTAACTTGTCCCGATAAAACTGCAATCCCTCAATCAGCTTCTTGACGGAGCGTTCCGACTTGAACGGGAGCAGCGCGAGGCAAAAGGCAATGTCGCGCCATTGGCGGGGTTCTTCGGAGAGTCGGAAACGTTGGCAGAGTTTTTCGA
>QFEM01000516.1:0-15293 GCA_003316205.1 Boletus bicolor
TATTGGGGAATAACACATTTAGTGAAAAATGACCAAACATGTGGACAGTTTTTTGAGCCACTGTACATGTCAGGGTCTTTGTCAAAGACATCAAGCTTTTTTCGAGGACACAGCATCTGTGCGATCTGTGGGTGGTTGAATTCACACATCGACTTGTCCTCCAACTTTGTGATGGATGGCTCAAGTGACTTGCCATCCGCCAATAGATAAGCCAGACCAGCATGTTTGACTGACCCAAGGTCAGTCAAACGCTGGTCACTCATGCCCTTCATTATCTAGCCACAAGAAATCATGTATTTATGTATATATGTGCGTATGCTAACTCACCCAGGCACATATAGTGGGCAACAAAAATGTTGCAATGCCTAACCCCAAACCGGGGTGCGCAATGCCCCGCAATCACATGTGGGAATTTCACTTTGCTTTGGTGGGAACAAATAAACTACATACTCTTGGCTACAACATTGCCCCCTGGGTCATGTGATTTGGTCCAGTGTCTGTGGAGATATAGCCATTTTCACACATCATGTCATTGCAACAATTTTGTTGTTGACCTATTGGGTATTACAAACTAATATGTGGTATATCCTCCCTTGGCTTGAATAACCTCCTGGATCCTTCTAGGCATACTCTCAATCAATTGTTGGCACTAAGCAACCCCAATCTTCTCCCACTCCACCTGTATGCACTCCCAAAGCTCTAGTATTCCTTTGGGTGTCTTAGAATACTCTGCAAGCCTTCTTTTGAGAATAAACCATAGATGTTCTATGGGGTTAAGGTTTGGAGACTGAGCAGGCCATACCATGACCTCAAATCCATGGTCCTGAAACCACTTCCTGGCCCTTCTACTGGTATGCTTGGAGTCATTATCCTGCTGAAAAATAATGTCATCTGGAGTTTTGCCATAAAACTCCAGAGTTTGTTGTAGCTTCTCCTCCATGATCTGCATATAAAGCTCAGCATTCATCTTACCATCAATCTTGCATGCCATTCCAACCCCTTCCCAAGTCATACAGCCCCACATCATCACAGATCCTCCTCCAAACTTCACAGTTCTCTGCACCAACCTGTCACTAAGGCCCTCTCCTGCCCTCTTCCATGCCAATTTCCTACCATCAGACCCAATGCGATTGATTTTGGTCTCATCTGACCATATTACATGCTTCCAATCATCCACAGTCCAGTCCTTGTGGGCTAAAGCAAAATCCAACCTTGCTCTTCTATGATGCTGGTGAAGAAGAGGGCATTTTTGCTTTACCACAGCCTTCATACCAGCTTTCTTAAGGTGATGGCGAATAGTCTGGGGGGAGATGGATTGGTTCTTGACATCCTGGAGTGTCCTAGTGATCTGGACTGCATTTTCAGCCTTTCCAGTGCCCAGAAGTCAAATAGCATAACGCATATCAGTAGGAGTAATGATGGATGGACAACCAGCAGAGGGTTTGGCAAGGTCAGGGCAGTGTTTGGAACGAATACAACTGATGGTAGAGTGATTGACACCAGTAGAGGAGGAGATCTGGCAAATGAATTGACCCAATTCCAAGAAAGAGATGATTTGAGTGGTTTGATCAACAGAAAGGGATTTCATGGTGGTGGAAGTGGAATAAACAATGTTGTTTGGATGTGTTTGGATCAGGTTGAATAGTTTAAGCATCACATGACCCATTGCTGACATAATATCTCACTGGAACATGTACTTTGTATATTCTAATAGATTAGCAACAAAATTGTTGCAATGACATGATGTGCGAAAATGGCTATATCTTCACAGACACTGGACCAAATCACATGACCTAGGGGGCAATGTTGTAGCCAAGAGTATGTAGTTCATTTGTTCCCACCAAAGCAAAGTGAAATTCCCACATGTGATGGCGGGGTGCTGCACACCCCTGTTATAATATGAACATTTTCAAACATTTTCGGACTTAAACTTTTCTTTCTTCCAGTCACGTGATCAGTGCACGTGACCGTGGGAACCAGCACATGACTAGGTCCAGAACCAATGACGTCATACCTCATGGTACCCATGCCCCTTTAATTTCCGCTCTTCTCACACTGCCTCTTTAATCTCCGCTTCTTCTCTTCCTGTGCCTGGCTTCTCCACTTAGTCTATTTATGGTAGTTTCTCTCACGCATAGCATGGTCTGTGTGCGCGCCTGTAACATATATAAAGTAGACACTTGCGACTGGAATCCCCAGTCTAATCCACTTTGTTGTTTGCTTCACTGGTCATTGCCTGAGGGACTTGTTCCTTCTTGTAGGCCTGCATCAACCGGATCCGGACTTCTCCTCCATCCTCTCCTCTTTTATCGCCAGGACACGTGTAGCCTGCGAGACTTTCGAGCCTTGTGGTTTTTGGTCTGTCGTTCACGATAGTTCATAACAACCCCGGTTTGGGGTTAGGCATTGCAACATTTTTGTTGCCCACTGTATATCTTGCAATTCACTTGCTTCCATCCAGTTGTTGAATTCTTCAGCCAATCCTAAGGAGTGGGTCAAAGTTGCTTCATAAAACCAATGCTGTCGCTGAATCTCTAATGACTCACTATCAAATCTATTAGTAATTCTGCTATATAGAAATTGGTGCAATGCTTACATGTCGAGCTTGCCCTCATGACCAGATTCGACCTTGAGTCCAACGTTGATGGCAATTCTTGGGGATCCAAATGGATGTGCAAGGCACACGAATTTTCTTTCCACAAGCTTGTACTTTGCCTTATTGGAGTCAGTTACACTACCAGTGGCTCTTTGGGGATTGATTAGATTACAGATCGTGTTGATGAAACTTACTTGGTTTTTTTTTTCTTTGACGTGGTAGTTGCTACTTCATCAGTGAGATTTTCTTTACGCTTGTTTGTGCCATTGGCAGCGTTTGTGGGGATGGACTCTTTCAATAGAACGAGGTCAATTTGTGGCTCAGACATGATGGTGGGAGTTTAAGCGCTAATTGAGTGCAAGAAAATTGAAACGACACGCAATACTTCTTTTATTTCTTTTGATTTCCCCTTTATTCTTTCACCAACCGCATTATCTTATCTTATCTAATCTTATCAAGATCATTCCAGAATGTTCGATCAGTGACGTAATCACGACATCATCATGATATCATATTACAAATCTTCCAGAACATTCCCTTTCCCAGGCTTGCCCTAAAGCAAGCCAGTAGTATAAGTAGTCGATCCCTTCCATGTATCTACCTTAGTTTCAGTATTCCATTTCTTTGGGCTCAATATCACACTTAGTGACTGAGTTCTTTTTGTGGTTCTTTCATAATACTGAAACTCTCTCTTTGTCGCCGAGCTCTTCGCTCCCCGACACCCCTTCGTTGCTACACATATCATCTTCGCCTTCTGACACGCACTTCGCTGCGTCGTTGTTTACTTTGATCTTCCTCTTCTCCCTCTCTTAGACGCTTTTACTCGCAGCGCGCGTAATTCGAGCCTTCGGGTCGTTGCCGCGAGAGCGTCTGGTCGATGAGCTCTAGGAAACCGTCGGGATCTGCTGCATGCACCCGCGGGTTGAGTTCTTAGATCATTGGTTTTCGTCTCTACCTCATTCCCACTTCCTTCCCGATTCCGTGTTTTGGGCACTTCACCTGGGCACACCGAGAGCCGCGACCTCAGGCTTAAGAGGAAAAAGTGATAGGCACTTGACGCCTACGGGAAAAGCACCCGCCCCACGCTTGCATATACGGTCGTCCACCGTCTAAATAAGGATAAAGTTGCTACCGGGCATAGAGCACTAGCCCCCATTGTCCGTTGAGTGCCTAACGGTCCGTACGTTGGTTCTACGCTAGTGAACCCAGGTTCTCGTGATCACCTGTGACGTCACGACTGACGAGGGCAGTATTCCCTTGTGCTATAGTAAAGCACTTCCGGTTCCTCCCCCCCCGACTCCGTTTGCCACTGGAGAACTCCCCGAGCACCATTGTTTCGCCTTCGGTCCTGAGTGTAGGCGAAGCTAAACCAGTAGCCTGCACGCTCGGACTCTGCGTTCCCCAATCTCGTGTCCCTGATCACGAGCTTGTTGCGTTTTCCGCCGCCTTTTGCCTTTTCATCCCCGGTTTCGCTTGCCGAACCGGCCATGTCACCCGCACCCCCAAAAACCCCGCTGTAACCCCGACACTACGATGGCAGTCTTCCCTGCCATCGTTGCCGCGCTCATCTCCACCTCCGCCATACTCTCGTGTGGGCTCGTCTACCTGACCCATAGAACAGCTCAACTGTCCGCCCAAGCTGACAACGAGAGCTTCCAGTCCCCGGGCCCCCTCTGAGGACCCAAATGACCACCCGCCAGCCGATTTCATCCAAGACGAGGACCCTCGTCTCAACGACCTCCTCGCCCACATCGTTCCTCTTCCCCACCCCTATAACAAGAAGGTCTACCTCCGCCGACTAGATCGCGTTCGGGTAGAACAAAATCTCCCCATCATCGAGTTTGGGAGAGGACACTATTTCCTCAACCACTTCTGTCCCTACCTCCGCCCGAAAGCAGTCCTTCGCCGCCCTGATCGTTATGTCGGGTAATACTCCCCATCCGTATCCGCGCACGTCGCGCCCTCACTCCCACGTTGAGGTTCAATCACCTCAACCCCAATCAGTGCTCTCTTCGATGCACACCCTCTCAGCTGCACTGGAGGACGTGTTGATGGAGCCATCCCATCATGCTCGCACCCCCCTCGCGCGCCCACCACCCGCACCTAGAGCGCCTGCGGCAGGAGCAACGAGAGCTGGCGGTCGAGCTTCCCCGTTCCGCGTGGACCTGGCGTGGGCCGCATGGAGAAATAAATTCATGCAGGATCACCCCGACATTATGCTTCCTATCAACGCGCCCACCGACTTCTTCGCCCCGCCCGCTCCACGTCCCTCACCACCTAGGGGCCCACTACCTAGGCCCCCCATGCCGCCGCCGAGTCCCCCCAGCTCCGATCATAACCCGGGCTCCCGCAGCCCCAGCCCCTTTTGGCAAGCTGCGCCCCCGCAACGACCCGACCCCAAAATCGGGAAGTCGATTTACGCCAAACCGGTTGCCTACGACGGCAACAAAGAGAAATTCGTGTCCTGGTGGAGGACCATGTCAGTGTATCTGCGCGGCTTCGAAACGGAGCCTTCGGACCGCCAGAAAATCTTGATCACCCTTTCGTACATGACGGGTGACAACGCCGCAGGGCGATACGCAGACCTCATGGTCACTAGGAGGAGTGACGAAACCATGGGGTTCAACTACTTCGTAGATGATCTGAAGCGCGCGTTCCAACCGGCGGGACTACGACGACGCGCGCAGACGAAGCTCTTCGCCCTTAAACAGGGCAACGACTCGGTGGAGGACTACTTCACCAAAATGCATCAACTGGCGATGGAGGCGGAATACGATGAGAAACACAATGCGCGAACTCTCGTTGATCTCATCCGCCGCAATGCTTGCCAGACCTTGGTAAACCACGCCGAGGACAATGATCATTCCCTAGTCGAGAGCACCCACGTCTACCAATGGGAGCAGGCTTTGCAGAAGACTGAGGAGATCCTCCGTGAAAGGGCGGAGCGGGCACAGGCTGTCCACCCGGCGGCACCCAACCCTTCACGATGGGTCCCAAGAAACCCTCAACCCCATTCCAACTATGCACCACCGGCCAGACCACCACCACCAACCACCACTGCCAACGCCCCTCACCCCAACGCTCCCGGCGTTTTCCCTGGACACGGAGCTCCTATGGAGCTCGATAAGGCACGCGCTGCAGGGATTTGCCGAAGATGTGGAAAGCCGTGGCCTTGCGCAGACCATCCCCTCCATCCTCGTGGTCCAAGAGCGGCGCGCGCCATCCAATGGGGTGGCCAGACGACTTCCCCCGAGCAATTTGCTCAGTTACGTACATTGATGAACCAGGCCGAGACTCTGGAGCAGGTCCAGGAGGGACCGAAGGAGGTGAAGGATCAAGCAGATTTAGATACTGAGTTGCGTTTTCAAGTTGTACAATAGATGACAGCCGTTCTGTTGTACTATCACCTAAGTCATTGCCATCCGAGAATCGATATACAATTTTGTCATGCAATGACGAGGTGTAAGATTTCGCCCCTATCTCCAGGTCTTATCCGTTATTCGATCGCCACCTTAGCTAAGTCATGGCACCCTTAGCTAACTCTTCACCGCCACAGTCTATTTATGGTTACATTTCCCTTCCCACTGTCGTTACTCGGTCACCCATCGGCTAGTCCCGATATCACGTTCCTTGCCCTATACCCATTTCCCTCTATGCATTCCTCTTCATTCCTCTATGCTTCCCCTTTTGTCCTTCTTGTTTCCCTCTTGTTTCTCCTTTGGACCGTTATCGCTGACCTCTCTTTATGGTCATCTCCTAAATCCCGATCTTAGATCCCAGAGATCCGATCTCGATTCGTTTCCCCTACATCCAGATCTCTTTCCTTTTGTCCTTCTATTTAAGTACCGTTTCACATGCATCAGCGATCTACCCCGATAGCATCTTTCATCTGTCGTTCCCCCTTTATTTAGCTTTCCCCTTCGCCCTGCGTTCCAGAGCTATGACGTATTGATGACGTCACATTAGGTAATACTTCTAGCACATTCTATGGGCCTGCCCTTAACTAGTGGTAGTCCATATATAAGCCGGTAGTTTACTTGTTGTAGCTTAGTTTTGGAATTCTCATTGTTTACTCTTGAACTCGTGGTTAGACCCACGTCTTGCTCTGCTTAGTACTTGGCTCTGTTCTGCCTTGTACCATCGCTGCTCCTTTTTGTGTTGTTCGTGCTTGACCATTAGGTGCATTGCCTTTTGGTTAGTCAAGGGCTTAACACGAGGCTGAAGATAAGAAAATGCGAGTAAATCTCCCGACCCCAACCCTAGATGTCGTGAGATCAAAAAAGGAGATACCACTCCCCGTGCGAGGATCCCCGGGTGCGGCCGGGTATGATCTGTATGCCGCGGAGGATACGGTAGTTCCAGCTCATGGACACGCCCTAATTTCAACCAGGCTGTCTATGAAAATCCCACTGGGCCACTACGGCCGAATAGCTCCGAGAAGCGGGTTGGCTGTGAAAAAGAAGCTGACCACAGGTGCTGGCGTCATTGACAGTGATTACCGAGGAGAAGTCAAAATCCTCCTGTTTAACTTGTCAGGAGAAGAGTTCGTGGCAAAAGCTGGCAAGCGAGTAGCACAACTCATCCTCGAAAAGATTTCGACGCCACCAGTAAGAGAAGTGAAGTCGCTCGACGAGACCAAGCGAGCAGACAAAGGGTTCGGAAGCACCGGAACCTCTTCGATAGGTGGTCCGAAGGAGATTCGATCTTCTCCCGCCAAGAACCGAAGAAGTTGGAACTCCGACCACTACTGGATGAACACGGTTGACCCCTGGACCATCCGATGGATGAAAGCACAGGCGGAGAACCCGGATACCGTGAGGAATCTCGGGCACCTGAGATCTTTCGTCCACGAATCCAGGAAGGCCGAAGTCACCCCCGATCTACTCACGGATCTAAAACAGATGAGCGACTCCGATGCACACTGGATCTTGAGGGATCTACAGAGACCCCCCAAGTATAAGAAGGCATCGGTCAGAAAGGAGAGAAACTCCCTCGAGGTACCCGCGACCTTGCGGATGTCCGATGGCACCAGTGCAGAAGTAAAAGCACTGATAGACTCAGGATGCACTGGATCCTTGATCCACGAGAAGTTTGTGGCTGAGAAGGGGGTAGTCACCCATACCCTCCCTCGCCCAATGTCAGTCTACAATGCCGATGGATCTCTAAATACCTCGGGAAAAATCGAGAAATTTGTCATCATCGAAATGCAGATTCTAGACCATAAAGAACAGATCGCCCTTGCCGTCACTAACCTCGGGCCGAACACCATCTTCCTCGGATATGATTGGCTGAAAGCCCATAACCCAGATATCGACTGGAAAACGGGCCGAATGTCTTTCCGATGTGAAGAAGATCACATGCCACAACTAGAAAGCTGTGATGACGACGATGACGAAGACGACTTCGTTCCGCATAACGGAGATCGCCTATTCAAACTCGATACGGAGAGCTACCTCCGAAACACCGCGACGGATATTGCCGCCTGGGACTTCGCGACAAAAAAGAAAAAGACCTTCGAGGAAGCCGCGCCGAAGTACGTCCACGACTACGCTGACGTCTTCGCAAAAGAGAACTTTGACAAGCTACCCCCGAGATGCCCCTGGGACCACGCTATTGAACTCCTTCCAGGAGATCATATGGTAGACTGCAAAGTTTACCCCCTGAACCCGGGCAAGCAAGAAGAGCTTGACAAGTTCCTTGAAGAAAACCTGAAGTCCGGCTGCATCTGACCGTCAAAATCCCCATTCGCCTCCGCATTCTTCTTTATTAAGAAGAAGGATGGCCGCCTCCACCCAGTACAAGATTACCGGAAACTCAACGAAGTCACCCGGCGCAACCGGTACCCACTGCCCCTAATCGCCGAATTGGTAGACAAACTCAAATCTGCCAAGTATTACACCAAGTTCGACGTGCGATGGGGGTACAACAATGTGCGGATGGCAGAAGGAGACGAGTGGAAAGCCGCATTCCGAACGAACCGAGGCCTCTTTGAACCCCTCATGATGTTCTTCGGGTTGTGCAACTCCCCGGCCACCTTTCAAACGATGATGAACTCTCTCTTCAGGGATCTGATCAACCGAGGAGTCGTGGTTGTCTATATCGACGACATCATGATCTTCACAAAGACCCTAGAAGAGCATCGTAAGGTGGTCCGCGAGGTACTACAAATCTTAAGGGACAGCCACTTGTACTTACGTCACGACAAGTGCGACTTCGAGGTCCAAGAGACCGAGTTCCTTGGACTAGTGGTATCTCAAAACGAGGTCAAGATGGACGAGAAGAAGGTTGCAGCAATCAAAGACTGGCCGGTTCCAACCTCGAAGAAAACCTTGAGAGGATTCTTAGGGTTCCTCAACTTCTACCGACGATTTGTAAAGAATTTCACTCAAATCACGCGCCCCCTAAGCGCGCTCACATCGGTCAAGAAGGACTTCGAATGGTCGCCAGCCTGCCAACAAGCCTTCAAGCAACTCAAGGAGACGGTATCCACAGCCCCCACGTTAGCCATGCCCACCGACAACGATCCCTTCCGCATTGAAACAGACGGATCAGGAGTCGGAATCGGGGCGGTGTTATCACAGTGCCAAGATCAAGTGTGGCACCCAGTTGCCTTTATCTCCAGATCGCTTAACGACGCGGAGCGCAATTACCACACCGCAGACCTAGAGATGCTCGCGGTAATCTTTGCGCTCAAAGAATGGCGACAATACCTCCTTGAGGCCGTCCACCCTGTTGAGGTCTTAATGGATCACAAGAACCTCGAGTTCTTCCGCAAGCCTCAGGATCTCTCCCGCCATCAAGCTAGATGGCAACAAATCGTCCAGGAGTACAAGCTATCCTTTAGCTACAGACCTGGCAAAACCAATCCTGCAGACCCTCTGTCCAGGAGGCCAGACTATGAGAAGGGGGTAAACACCGATAATCACCAGCAGATCCTTTTACCCGACTCCCTTTTCGTCAAAGCCGTAGCCTCTTCGAACATCCTCGATCGCATCAAGAAGCTGCAATACAAGCTAGAGCGCTTCGTGAAAGAAGGACTGAAGAAACCGGAATCCTCCTGGACTAGAAAAGATGACCTCGTGAGATGGAAGGACCTCGTCTATATTCCAAATGACGCCAAACTCTGCGAAGATATCATCCGGGCCAATCACGACCACCCAATTTCGGGCCACCCTGGCGTACGGAGGACTCGCGACCTTATCATGAGCGAGTATTATTGGCCAACGTTGTGGAAAGATGTGGAAGAGTATGTCAAGGGCTGTGATGTGTGTCAAAAGGTAAAACCTAAGACCACGCCCGCTCAAACCCCTCTCCATCCAAACGAGATCCCATCGGCACCCTGGGAAATCATATCCGTAGATCTGATCGGACCTCTCCCACAATCTCAGGGTAAGAACGCCATCCTCGTGGTCGTAGATCGCTTCTCGAAGATGATCCACCTCATCCCCACCACCGATATGGTCACCTCCCAAGGAGTCGCCATGCTGTTCAGAGATCACGTATTCAAACTGCATGGAGTGCCCAGGAAGGTGATCTCCGATCGAGGTACCCAATTCGTCTCGTCATTTATGCGGGATCTATATACCCTACTGCGGATCGAAGCCAATCCATCAACAGCCTACCACCCGCAGACGGACAGCCAAACGGAACGGATCAATCGAGAGGTCGAAAAATACCTTCGGATCTACGTAAACCACCGCCAGACCAACTGGGCCGATTGGCTCCCCATAGCCGAATTCGCTCACAATTCGCAAACCTCCAGCGCCACCGGAACTTCCCCGTTCATACTCAACTTCGGACAACAACCGGTGATATCCGCACGAAAGACGGAGGTCCGAAATGAATCGGCGAATGAGTTCGTAGAGCGGATGAAATCGAGTTTCGAGATAGCACGGAAGGCGTTAGAGAAAGCAGCAGAGTCAATGAAAGCGAGTCACGACAAGGGAGCCCGCAAGATCGTGGAGTACTCCGTGGGTCAACAGGTCCTCCTCGAGGCCAAAAACATTAAAACCGACCGACCCACGAAGAAGTTCGACGACAAGCGATACGGCCCCTTTAAGGTCAAAGCGAAGGTCGGCGTCACGGCATACGAGCTAGAGTTGCCAAAGACTTGGAAGGGAATCCACCCGGTGTTCAACGAGTCGCTTCTCACACCCTACGTTACTGGATCTTACCCCTCCCAAGCTAAACCGAAACCCCCGCCTCCAGTTATCGTCCAACAGGAGGAGTACGAAGTGGAACAGATCGTAGACTCCCACAAGAAGCGAAACAAGACTGAATACTTGGTGCACTGGAAGGGATATCCCTGAGAGGAACGAACTTGGGAACCCAAGTCCCATCTATCCCATGCCACCAAGGAAGTCGAAAGCTTCCACTGGAAACACCCAGAAGCCGTTCGTGCCGTCAT
The DNA here is from genome assembly GCA_003316205.1 of Boletus bicolor. NCBI lineage: Eukaryota > Fungi > Basidiomycota > Agaricomycetes > Boletales > Boletaceae > Boletus > Boletus bicolor. Next base: position 11,004 of record QFEM01000516.1, read on the forward strand.
AGCTGCTGCTTCGTGCGCTCCAGCCGAACCGTGCGACTGTTCCCCTTGCGTCCATCATACTCCACTCTTCTCTGACCCAGGTTTCAAAGCACTCGCCACATCACTCAACCGTCTCCCCGACTCTCTCTTCGAGATCCCTCCACCCAATTCTGACCCCATCATTAACGGTATTTTGGTCGATCGGGAGTTCGACCCATAAGAAGGGGGTTATGAAACGACACGCAATACTTCTTTTATTTCTTTTGATTTCCCCTTTATTCTTTCACCAACCGTGTTATCTTATCTTATCTAATCTTATCAAGATCATTCCAGAATGTTCGATCAGTGACGTAATCACGACATCATCATGATATCATATTACAAATCTTCCAGAACATTCCCTTTCCCAGGCTTGCCCTAAAGCAAGCCAGTAGTATAAGTAGTCGATCCCTTCCATGTATCTACCTTAGTTTCAGTATTCCATTTCTTTGGGCTCAATATCACACTTAGTGACTGAGTTCTTTTTGTGGTTCTTTCAAAAATCATAATCAGAGGTTAGTGCAGAGATTGAAATGCTCAGACTCTGGCAGCGTATCCAATGCTGCAACTCTCCAAGTCCATACTACGCAACCGCTACTAATATAATATCCAACTATCCCATCCTGACAGACCTAACGATCGACTTGCTCACCATTTTAGCGATGGCTGAGATCATTTGCCCCTCTTGCAGCAAAAAGATTAAAGGAGAACATGGTCTTTCTCTCCATACCTCCTGCTGGTGTCGCAAAAACCAGAGTGGTTTCACTGATCTGCTTCAGCAGCGTTGAGAACATGCCCAGAGTGTGGTGGCCGAAGAACAGAGGAGGCTCCAGGCCGAGGCAGAAAGACAGGCAGAAAGAGATCAGCTAGAAAGGGAGCAGGATGCCTTGCGAGTGCAGCAACTCACTGAATATCAAGCTCTTTCAGTATGTTTCAATATTAAAAATTTTCGACATTTTATTAAACATGAGCATCAGTTTGATCAGCCCAATCTGACCAAGAATACTGAATGGTGCCCTTCAGGTCTTCCCAGCCATAATCGTCGCTTGCCACAGTGTTACCGTGATGACCCCCCACCCTTACCCATTCCTGTGCCAGCTCCTGCAATTGCAGACTCTGGGGAGGATCTTTATGAGAGTAACCTGCCCACCATTCCATCGGATGTTGAGATTAAAGTCCGGCTGGGCTGTGCAGTGCCTCCCATGTATTGGGTTTTATCCACAAGACAAGCCTGATCACGCATTCGGCTTCATCAACCCCGATAATGTTATTTGTGGCATACACTTGATTCCGGCCTTTCGTTACAGCTGTACTACTGACTTGTTACCACCATCAATTGCCCACAACGAATCCGAGAATGATGAGGACTGGGACTGGTATTTTATAAATATGTAAGTCCTACCATTTCGTTATCTTTCAAGTGTTTCTAACTACAATTATTCTAGTTTCGTGGACAGGGACATGTTTATGAGGTACTGGGGGAGTGGAGTTGGACACAAGTTAACTCACAAGGCAATGTGCTGCCTTCTGGATGACCGCGAGACCCTCGACAAGCAACCTTTCACTCTCAAACGTGATCGCAATTTATCTGAAGAGGTGGCTGAAGAAAGCAGTGAAGACGTCCCAATGGATGACTCCAGTAGTGCTGAGGAAGAAAGTGATGAAGAGAGTGACGAAGATGGATTGGCGATGGAAGGGATTGATGGTGAGGATGGCAAACAGCTGGTTGATGACGAACTTGACGACGAAATGGATGAGTTTGGGTATACTGGATTGGATCAAGTGCTTAATGACGACAGAGACTCTGGCAATGAAGATGCGCTGGGTCGGGAGAATGTGGACAGTTTCAACAATGAGGTCGAGGATGCCTTCTGAGCGTTATCTCTATCTCGTATGCACACATTTTTGTCTCATCATAGCGCCTATCATTTTTTCTCGAGTCTGAACACGCAACAACGAAGCTAGTATATAATATCCTTTGTGCGAGCCCTTGCTAGATCTGGTATGGATGCGACTCTCTCGCAACAATGGTGGTTAAGTGCTACTTGGCTCTACTAGCTCTTGCAAGCCCTAGCTAGGTCTACCAGAACCGCCGGGTTCTTCCGAGGTCGTACTAATATGTCGGAAAAAGCTATTGGTAATTGCCATGACTAACAAGGCCTTCTAAGGTCCCAAGATGCCGGCAGAATTGCAACCGGCTTCCAAGTTACTTACAATTGGACCCGAGGGAATTCCAAGGACTTCCAGGAACCAGGGGTCCCAGTTCCAAGCGGTGCCATGTAGTTCCACGATCGGCCCGGAACTGGTGCTAAATCCTATATTGGGAATGTTCCAACTGGATCCAAGACGTTACAATGACATGGAAGTTCACCCCTATTCCAATGCTTCTGATGCATTTGAACTGAATTTCAACTCCTTCAATTCACGAGTAACTCTTCCAGTTCAGTCTCAAGGTCTTGAGAGCATTTGGAGCAGTGAAAATGAGTCTCAATGAATTTTATTAGTACGATACACATATATACTATTCAGGCAGATACAACTGCAATGCCTATGGCGTACCCGTACCCGCACTCATCATCGCCGTTGTCGTGTGGTTATGTCGGCGTCAGTGTCGTCGCGTCCTCAAGGTGGTGGCGATGGTGTGGGTGAGGCGCCATCGCCATTGCCGTTGTCGTGCGGTTGCACACGTCGACATCGTCGACGTCATGTCATTGATGGTGGCCATCAATGACGTTGCGTCGTCGTCGTCGCCGCGTCCTCAAGGTGGTGGCGACGGTGTGGGTGAGGCGTCGTCGTCATCGCCATTGTCGTGTGGTTGCACACGTCGGCGTCGCGTCCTCAAGGTGGTAGGGACGATGTGGGTGAGGCGTCGTCGGCGTCGTCGACATCGCCGTTGTCGTGCGGTTACACATGTTGTCGTTGTGTCCTCAAGATGGTGGCGGCGGTGTGGGTGCGTTGCTTCGTTGTTGTTGTTGTGTGGTTGCGTACGTATCATGGTGGTGTCGTTGATGGCACTGGGCCATCAACAATGTTGCTCCGTCGTCACAATCGTCGTGCCCTCCGGGTGGCGATGGTGATGTGGGTGAGGCCATGTACGCGGTGTCGTTGATGGTGCTGGGCCGGTGTAGTGGTGGGTAGCAGGCATACGCGGTGGGTAGCGATCGTGATCGTGTGCGCGTATGGTGGGTGGTGGTGATTGTGTGTACGCGTAGTACGCAGTCAGTAGTGGTGGTGAGTGTGTGAGTGCACAGCTTACCGTTTTAGATGGGACCCGGACCGCGGGTACGAGTAAGGGTACGGGTGTCTGGTAGCACTACCCGTACCCGTGCTGTTGCCTAACTTAGACAGCGGGAGATGAACGGCGGGGGTTGTCAATACCCTTACCGAGTAATGATTAGTATGGTTCAAAATAAAAATGAGGTGCCTACCTTGATATCTGCGTGTTCGACAATACGTGTCGGAGGGAAAGACTGAACAAGGACGATCGAAGTTTAGTATATCAACAAGTAACGAAAATTTTAATTTAACATGCTTACCTGTCAATGCCTAACCTCTGAGCGATTGGGAGGGAACAGGCTCAGGCAGTCTAGGTAGACTCAGAACCATGGTATTGGAAGACTGCCGAAACATTGGAAGACGAGGTAAAAATGAAAATTTGTAGGTTTAACCAATACATTACCAATGATAGTAGTTCAGAGTCGACGACAATGAAACTGACACACCGGGTGTTGCACGACAAAGGAAAGGAATGGAGAAATACTAGTGAGTGGGGGATGCGGTCCAGGAAGGACGTGGAAGGAAGTCAAAAAGCATTGCAACGGCATAGCCTAGCTAGGAAGGGGTTAAGTAATTCTCACATGATCACCTGATTCCAACGCGTCTAATATAGTAACTCAATCTTATATTGCCGTCCAAGGAGTTACAGTGCGTAAATACACGGGACACACAGCTACTGTGACTAGTAGCTAAGACTAGCATATTAATAAGGACCAGGGCAAGGACCGTCAGTACAACTTGAAAAGTCTATTAAGGAGAGTCGGAAACTGCAACAAAAAGTGTGTAAGCTTGGCCCAAGCACAATTCAGATATGAATGGTCTTGCCTGGATGTCAAATTTTAGGCAACTGCACGGGTATACCCCCGGGTGTCCAGAGGTGTACCCGTACCTGTACCCGGCAAAAAACCCGTACCCGTCGTGCGGGTACGGGTTTTTGGCCGGGTATCCCTATGGCGTACCCACACCCGCACTCACACTCGTCATTGCCGTTGTCGT